>VMOF01000001.1:42985897-43003224 GCA_011764245.1 Trialeurodes vaporariorum
CTCTGTTCGGTCTTTCGGTATAAAAAATAGATTTTTGCAACAAATGTTACTTCTCAAAAATCATAATCGTTTTAAATTTTGGATGTTGGAAATTTGCTCGTTCCTAACTCTGCACTAAGTTCAGAGATCGCCAAAAATTGGTATAGAACCAGAAAGTAAAATTCTTATCAATTTATCATTTATAAACCTTCAAGACAATTTTAATCAAAGAGAACTTTTTAACCACCTAAGGACCAGGTTAAAATTTTTTTTTTTTTTTTTTCAAAGAATGCGCATGTAAATGTTTTATCGATCATCGAGTTTATCCAGAATGAAGATTGAAACAATGTGAAGTAGACTAGATGTGAAAAAACAAGTCTTCTCAGGTTTGGCCTACAAGGTATTGAACAAATACTTCGAACTTAGACGTGTCACTGAAAGTTTTAAATTAAGCTTAAAAGGAAAAAAATTATGATTTTCAATGACTTAATTTTTCATTGCTTTTTTGCCACTGATTGCTCGATCTCAGTCCAAAATCGCACTGTGCGGCAGGGCTGCCGTTTTGCGTATAATAAATCGCATTTTTCAATTCACCGATGATTCCACCGGTCGAGAAAAGATTACACAGTTTAATTCAATGTATGACTCAAAAGCACGAAAATACTCTGATCTGTAATCTTTTCTTAATCGGTGGAAACTCCGTTGTTTAAATTTAAAAATATCCGCAAGTTTTTTTTAAAGTAATCGACTACTCCACCGGTTGAGAAAAGATTACAAATGAGGGCATTTTCGTGCATTACAGTCATACACTGAACTAAACTGTGTAATCTTTTCTCAACCGGTGGAATCATCGTTGAATTGAAAAATGCGATTAATTATACGCCAAACGGCAGCCCTGATGTGCGGCTTTAATAGAAATATTCCGATTCCAAAGAAGATTTGAACACCTCCTCTGCGGACTGAGTTTCTGGAATTCCTTGAGAGGTATCCAGTTCGGAAAATGTTCTCTGGAATTTGCGCAACATTTCAAGAGAATTAATGAGGGCTTCAGAGTATGCTTAGTTTGCACGTTACCTGGAGGCAAATCCTTACCTGAGAAAACCCAATCGTTTCAACTTAAGTGGGAAGGTATATCAAAAGATCAAAACCGTTTCCTCACACGTTAAACACTTGAAAATTTTAGGAACGGAACTGTGGCAAGGAAATTTCTGGAACGGAACAATGGCAAGGCAATGTCGTTATCTAATGAACATGTGGTAGATTTAATGCTCGCAAGGCAAAGTTCATAGCGTCACAGGCAGATCCAGGAATTCAGTCTTCTCTCTCTCTCTTCGGCAATTTGAACACGTGCGGACGAAAAAAATGACATGGGTCTGAAGCAGTCACATGACTTTCTTCCGCACTGGAAAAAAAAAAAAAAAAAAGTTTGAATTAACAATTCAATTTGTCCAGAATGGAGCCCTCAATTGGTTTTGTTAATTAAACAAAACAGAATGCTGAATCATCAAAATAAGATTGTTTATCTGACAAAATAGATTGTTAAATCAACATGTGAGGCAAATTTCAAAACAATTTGTTGATTCAACAATCTATTTTGTCAGTTTAACAATCTTATTTTGTTGATTCACCATTTCGTTTTGTTGAATTAACAAAACCAATTGAGGGCTCCATTCTGGACATATTTAATTGTTAATTCATACAATTTTTTTTTCAGTACGTATATCTTTCCTTTTCTAAGACATGCGTTCAAATGAGACGAGAGCGAGAAAAAAATAAACTCCTGCGCATCCAACTTTGCAAAGCGGGAATAGAGCTGCCCCATCTAATCGCAAGTTTCTGTGCTGAGAAAAGTGGTTCATCATAGAGAAAGCAGAAATTAAATGGGACTCCCCCGTTGCACTTTTGGTCTGTGACCGTCATAAAATGACCAAGAAAAAAAAAAAAAAATGTCTCACCAATTGATCATTTATAAACTTTCAATACCAATTGTAATCATTAAGGATATTTGGTAGAGTATTGGGCTTGAATAATTTAATAATTCAAAAACTTTTGGATATTCTTCAATAGTCCATCTAAGTTGAATTTTAGTGAACACTTTAAACAAGTAATTTAAAACCGAGGGTTGCCACGGTATGGTTTTATAGTAACTTTAAAAGGTCGAAAACGATGATTTTTGGAAATTCTTTTCAATCTCAGATTATATAGTGCTTGGATCCCACTCATTCGACCGCCGTCTTTGAATTTTGTTCAACGCATTTATTGAGTTTGCGAATGGATCTTGAGACTTTTCGACATTTGAGTCTTGCTTTGTGATTTTCACTTAAATTTACTCACCAAATTGACCCTCCATAGCACTGTAGCAAGAGTTTGCAACACACCCATTGGACCTAGCTCCCGGTCTAAATATCAATGTCGACTTTCAATCTTTGAGGATCACCTCCACGTATTGAAAGAGGGTCGGCATTTTCACTTTAAAAATTAGGCTATAAAAAAACAGATGACTTTGGCGTCACGTTCACCAACTCCTCCATAAACCTTTTCCGCAAAGAAAATGTCGAAGTTTTTCAGTCCAGTAAATATTTTAACCTCCACATTTTTGACAACTAAGAAAGTCCTATGTCAAAGCGGAATGTTCTGTTTTTTTGTTCTATTTCCTTTAATGTGGTTTCCAAATGTTTTTCATAAGTTTTAAAGGGTTTTCGCGTGATATGGCCCATCCTGGAAAGGCTCTGTTGTGAAAATTCATTTCAAGCGAATTCATTGTTTCTTATTGAATTGTGTTTCCCCTTTCTTTGAGTTCAACACAAGGCGCTGCAGAATCGAAATATGAAATTTCTGGAAATCATTTTACGATTAATAATCAAGGTTATGAGCATTAGACAGTGGCGTCGCGTGCCATCTGGCAACAATGCAACCGCTCCATTTAAACTCAGTAAATATATCGAATTTTCCCTGTGCACTGTGCCCCCCCTGAATTCGATCTTTGACATGAGTTTAAATGGATAAAATGCATTGTTCCCAAAATTTGCACGCGACGCCCACTGGCATTAGATAGCAAAAATCGAAAATGTGTAAAATAATACTTTTAAGAGCTTAAAAGTAGTCAAATACTATGGTTTATGCAAGAAAGTCCCAACACACTTTAAAGTTTTGAAAGCGAAACACCAGCATTTTTCAAGTTCGGAAAAATCCAGTGTGCGAGGGTTTGAAAAATTGGAAAAAAAGTCTGAAAATCGGCAACACTATGTGCAATTGAACATGGTTAAGGGCGGAGCCAAAAATTTCCAGTTATCTTTTTTTTCTCATTGACTCCATATGGGAGGATCGAAGTTGAAGTTTGAAAGCCGAGGACTGATAGGAGGGAAGAGACTTAAAAAAGTATCAATAATGTAGATATACCCACGCGTTATCCTTCATTTTTATTAGAGTATTCCATCATTTTTACTCTCTCCGAATTCCTTCGTGACTTGTGTGGTGGGAATTTTTCTCTCTCACCTCTCGGGACTTCGTTCACCGATTCCCTATATATACTCAACCCCGACTTCCTCTTCCTTCGCATCCAATGCAATTTTTCTTCCTTTTTATGCCGTATGAATGCTGCATAAGGTTATCAATAGGGTGGAATGGAGGGGCGTGATGGGTGGGTAGGGGGTTGGGGGGAGGCGTGATGGGTAGGATGGGTGGGATCAGTTTTGCCAGATCGAGGGAAAAAAGCCGTATCGTCCCCCATTTAAATCAATGTAAAACGTACGGCTTTTTCATCCCAATCTGGCAACACTGGATGGGATGGTGCGTGGCGTAGAGTATAGGATGGAAAGGAAGGAGGGGCATCTTCTGATCGTATAACGATGCACGACGATGATGAAACTGTGAATGTGGAAGTGATTTTGAATCCGGGCCCAATTTGACAGTGACATGAGTCGAAAAGATTTGCTATTTATTCCAGGCTGCCGGGTTTTGATAATGTTGCATTAGTCATCGGAAACATAAACCATGGCCCCTTTGGATTCGCTTGATTTTAGGCAACGTTGTGAGATTTTATTCAACCCCAAAAAAAAAAAAAAAAAAAAAAAAAAAAAAAAAAAAAAAAAACAAACAAAAGACTTCATGAAATTTTAAAATTTCATCATCGGTAACATGAAATCCACGTCATAAAACCGCAGGGGCAAACCTAGCTTTGTGTTCTCTGCGTCCCTTGGCGGTCCTCCAAAAGGCGTTGAATGGTGCGTACTTAAGTATGATTGCCTGCGGTTTTAATCCCCTGTAAGTGCTCACCCATCATCTGCGTGCGGGACCGTGAGGACGTAACATGGGCGCCCGCAGCGGGGGGGGGGGGGGGGAAAGGGGGCGTGCCGCCGCCTGGAATTTAAGACCGTCAACATTTCACGATAAAAATGAAAGGAACAAATAATAAGATAAATGTTAATGAAAAGGGGTAACACTTGACGAACTTTGTTATTTGCTCATTTTTTGAAAGGAAAAAGGGGAGGGTGCATTTTTTTTTTTATTATCATCCGTTGTAACTTTATTCATAATACCAACACGTCAAAAAATTTCCACCATTTACGTTATTCGACACACCTAAAAAAGCTTAAAATAGTACCATTTGAAGCAAATTGATTTCTGTCACATGTTAATATTGGAGGCGGGGCGGCAGCGGCGGGGTCCGACCTTCCATTGGGATTCAACTATTTTGTCCCCCTCTAGAAATTTGTTTGGGGACGCCCATGGGAGTAAAATTATTTACAAGGGGGGGCTCAGAAGTCGCCGCCTCCGATTTTTAAAAGAATGGGTCTGTTGCAAAATTTTGCTACAGCGAAAAAAGTGTTTACTCCAATGTAAAATCGCCTGAAAAGAAAATCCATTGGTGGCATCATAAAGTCACTAAATACAATGTTAAACTCACAAGAGGCGTTTATCGAAATCCAAAATGGCGGCAAAATATCGAGGAATCTGAATGTATGCACCGTGATCTCCAAGGATTGCCAACTTTGACAACCTCACTGCAGGTAGAGGTTATGTTTTATTTTCGTTGTGATTGGTTGTAATGGGTTTGTGAGGTTGGCTATCCTTGGATGTTCGTGGTGCATGCATACAGATTGCTCGATATTTTGCCGCCATCTTGGATTTCATTAAACGCATTTTGGAGTTTATTGTTGCATTTCATTGCTTTCTGATGCCATCATTGGACTTTTCAGGCGATTTTACATTAGATTGCACACTCTATAGCGCTGTAGCAAAAGTTTGCAACAGACCCATTGCACGAAAATGTAACTAAAGAAAAATATTAGACCCGTTTTTCTCACATTTTGCCAATGGGCCCTTTCCCAAAGCGTCAGGAATTTTTTGAAAGTTGCCGAAATTCACGTAAAATACCCGAGCGGAGAGCGTTCCGAATATTCACCTGAATTTCGGGAACTTTCAAAAAAATTCGTGACGCTTTAGGAAGGCCCATTGGCAAAAAGTGAGAAACATGGGTCTAATAGCTTTACTTTACCCACATTTTCGTGCAATACTTTTCAAAATCGGAGGCGGCGACTTCTGAGGCTCCCCTTGTTAGTCCCAAGTCTCTGCCACCGATGAACAGAATTCGTGAAAGTTGCGACTCCTCGCTTCTGATTAGTAAGCGGTTCCGGGTGCTAAATGCGATGCATGGGTGGAACGGGCAAATGACTACTTCTCACCCAGTCACCTTGCCGAGCACCGTGAGTCGAGCCCAAAACAAAATGTGGCCTTAGGCTCAGCTCAAACGAGATTGGATTGGAGCAGAGGTGAAGACCGAAAAGCAGATTAGATAAGGAGGATTTACTTTTCAAAAGCACCGGAATGCGGCGCAGCATAATTATATGTGTGTACGCGCGCGCTTTCATGGATACTCATGGATTCCTGTATCTCTCTCTCTCTCCTCTCTCTTTTCTCCCTCTCTCTCCCTCTTTTTCTCTCTCTCTCTCTCTCCTCCTCTCTCCTCTCTATCTCTTCTCTTCTCTCTCTCTCTCCTCTCTCTCTCTCTTTTCTTTTCCTCTCCTCTCTCTCTCTCTTTTCCCCCTCTTCTCTCTCTCTCTCTCTCTCTCTCTCTCTCTCTCTCTCTCTCTCTCTCTCTCTTCCCCCCCTCCCCGTCGCACTCGCGTCGGGCATACAGCAAGCGCATATGCTTTATTCACGCATGCATATGCATACAAAAGGAAAGCAGCAGTGAGGCGGGTGGAAATTGACATGAGACCGTATATACATCAGAGGGGGAGAGACTTTAGTATAAGAATTTTGTATGAGGGGGTGGAGGAGGGTGGTGGGGGAGGAGAGTAATAGGAAGCAACCCCGGGGGGGCGGATTTGGGGGGGGGGGTTTGGAGAATAGGGTTTAAACTGTGAGTGGGATGACTCCAGGAGATGAGAAAGTGAATGCAGCGTTATATTAGAATTAGCGTGTGGCATCGGCATCAGGCTAATTAGCTCGCGCAATGTATAAAGCCGAGAAAACGCGTGCGCAGCGTTGTCGGATTTTGAGGTTGAAATCCGTGTATTTTACAGTGAGTCCAATGGAAGATATACGGCCAAAAAGCCGTACTTTTACAATACTGCGAGTGTGTTCGTGCGACATGCCTTCGCATAGTGACACAGCTTGCAATCTGGCAATAATGGGGCCCCGTCATAGAGTCCTTATATATATATAAAAGTCTCGCCATACGAGGTTCCATCTCTGATTGGCTGCTGAAAACTGAAGAAGAAGAAGGGTCTATGAAGCCTGGCGGCGCGCCTCTTGTTTACACCTTCATGTAACCATCTTTCCCGCTGCCCAAGCTTTGGGGGAACTTTCGGCATTTTTAGCTTGTACGGATGAAATTTTTGATAGAAATTGATAAAAGTGTGTTCAGAGCTGAAAAAATTTTTACGCATTACTCTTCACTGTAAATTAAAACAGGTAGTGAAGCCAACGAGTATTGAATGTTAGGCTGACCTAACAAAGATTACTTGCACCGAATACATGTATAAGTAATCTTTGGGGGGAAAGATCGTTGAATAAAAATGAAAATAAGAGGCGCGACTCCAGGCTCCTTAGATCCATCTTCTTCTTCTTCTTCACTTCTGTTCACGTGTTTTAAACTGTTTCATATCTTGGGACTTTATAGGCCCGACTATTCAAAAACTAGATCTAAACTAGATCGAGCTATTATAGTGGGTGTTCGGGGAACATGTTAGCATCCGATCTTTACAGGGGTTTTAAACAGATAAAATATAATGACACCAAATGTATGGCGGATACATGAAAGGCTGATAATGGTCCTCAAAAAGTAGAGCTCTGTAACTCCGCGTGGCAAATGTATCGCGAGGCAAATCGTATTGGAAAATTTTGTCTGGGTAGGTAGTTGATTTGTGTCATTGATTTTCCCAAATTGTCATAAGTACCGCGAGGCACATCGTATTAGAGAATAGTTGAACAAACTATGCCACTTCGTTTAACCTACCTGCCACGAGGAAAGTGACTTTTAATGTGTGTGTGTGTTTTCCCCATGATAAAATTCACTATAACTGAAAATTAATCTAATTTTCAATTTTTCTAGACGTTAAACTACAATTGCATACGGGGTTTTCCCATGAAATACCGAAATTGTAGTCACAATTACATCGTTTTTTTGCCAAAAATGGTGTATGAAAGCCGTAAAATTATCGTTATAGTGATTGTAGATTTTTATGTTGATAATATTTTTAGCATCAAAATGATACTGCTCCATTCATCTTCCGTAATACTACGTTCGATTAATATTTCCTGTTTGTCTTTTTGTTACAGGTGAGTGATCGTTTTTTTTTAAAAAAAAGTATTTTTAAACTCGGAATTCCATCAGTCTTTCATCTTATATTACGGTAAGTCACATGGTTTATTCGCTATTTTCGCATCTGTGTGCTGAATACGTTTTGGCGGATTCATTTTTCAATGAATAATGAAGGGGCATGGCCTTGGCGTAGCTACTACAGGGCCAGGGGGGCCGCCCCCCAGAAAATTTCTGTTGAGGAGGAAAATGCAGTAATAAATTTATCGGGGAAAAAAAAAATTGTAAAACGAAAAACGAAATAGACAAAACTGCTAATAGGCATACATTTATACTTTTTCTTATTAAACGGAGCGCATCGAGAAAGAAATCCGTTCAGAAGGTCTTTCTTTTCTTTTTTTTATTATTTCGTGTTTTACGATGATATTATTACTTGAATTTACGAGCGGGGAAAAAATAAAATTGTAATATTGGTTTTTTCTAATTAGATCAGTTTTTGTTTTAAGCGTGCCGTATATATACGGTACGCTTTTTGTTTTCATTTTCATATCTAATGTATAGGTTGCATGCTTTGCTTATGGCAAAACCTTGGCGGGAAAGGTTTGAAAAATTAAAAACGTTTTTTCATAAAACTGGTTTCATTAATTGTTAATTTATTGCTGCAATCCAGGAGGTCTCGGCGTCTATTTTCTTAAAATTGTAAAAGTTTTGGTATTCCTGTTAATTTCAATAAGTTATTAAGCGTCAAAGTCGAATTCCTTTGAACGAGAATTCCATACAGGTCCAGCAACCTAAGTCATTTGTGCCAACCTATGAGTCAAAATTCAAAGGCGGGAAAGGGGGGGTGGAAACATCTCCCGCAGGAACCCTCTTTGCCCCTCGCCTTTGGGCTCCACCGGTCACAAGATTTCTTCACGGTGCATTAAGCGGTCGTAAATGTGTCAAAATCTGTTTGACGAGGGTTTCGGAAAGAAGTGACGGCGAGGTATTGATAAAGAGCGGGGGGGGAAATAGAAAAGAGAGGGACTCGTTCATATCCTTAAGTAGACCTGTTTCGTGATGACGTCACGATCAGAATTGGTTCCAAACAAATGCTCTATCTCTCACTCTCGTTGATTTACCTATAAGAAATCAGATCCAAATTTTCGAACGCAAATTCATGCTAGTTAAAGAACAGTTTTCTCAAATTTTATTGCACCATTAGATTCCACGTATTTTAAAGTATCTTTTCACTCTAACATAATTCCTAAAAGATCACAAGCGAATTTACAATCAAGCGAATTTACAATCACAGTTATACCGAAAGATGTTCTACGTTTTGTCCTCGTCTTACTCACGGTCTCTTAGGGGAGTATCACCGCCATGACACTCAATCATTCCAACTTCTTTTTCGTATCGAAGCTATTGTTCGAGGTATAACACATGCCGTGATGGTGCTGATGAGCCTATATCCTAGAATTTTGTGCTCATAAAAAACTGTGAGTGTGACAAGGAAAAAACATAGGACTTTCTTTGATATAACTGTGATTGTGCATTGATGCGCGATGTTTCAAAAAGTTTGTGGTATAGCGGGCTCATATTTTATCACTGAGAAAAAGTGGCTTGTAAAACTGTAAGAATAGAGCCATAGATGATTTCGCCTTATTTCAATCATGAAACCTATCGTTGCTATAGTCAGCGCGCTTGAATCTACACGAATTCCGATTGTCTCTATGGAATTTCGATTATTTCTAAGGGAAAAAAAAGCGCGGGAATATATATCCTATCGGAAAATTCATTGAAACAATGGGAAAATTTTTTATAAGGGACGTGGAACCCAATGGTGTGATAAACACAACTGGTGCAAAGAACATGTTGTTTACTAGCACTTGTATTTGAAAATTTGGATCGTGTTTCATATGGGAAAACCCACGAGAGCGCGAGTGAGGCGGAGCCTTTTTTTGGAATCAATTTTTTTCATGACGTCTCACTAAACAGGTCTTGGTCATTGGAAACATTTGAAATCCGGGGGGACGGCAAATTGAAAACCCCTTTATGAGCGTCTATGCAATCAAGGGATTTTTGAGGAAATTTTGGGCGTTTTGTTGCGAAAAAAAGGTTTTTAAAATCCAGAACAAAGGGACGGGGGTAAAATTCGCATTAATAGCTCTAAAAAGTGAGAGGGGCTGTCACGTGTCTTCCACCCCTGGACAGCCTCCTTGCTGCGGCTATGGAATTGACTCTGGAAAAAACTTATTTACCTATCCTACAAAGTTTCTCGCGTGTACAGTATTTTTTACTGGAAGCTTCTTCAAATTTTGGAATTATAGGTCCATATGGAACTTTGCTTCTCCAACACGAAAAATGATATCGACCGATGGCAACAAAAAAAAAATAATATTACAATGAGTTGTAATGAATAATGGCTTAGTTTTGACTGTAAACTTTCGATACTTTTCAACAAAATAAATGGGGGAGGGGGAATGGGTCTGTTGCAGACTTTTGCTCCAGCGCTATAGAGTGTTCTGTATCATGAAAAATCGCGTGAAAAGTCCATTGGTGGCATCAGAAAGTCATGAAATGCGATAATAAACTCACAAGAGACGTTTAATGAACTCCAAGTTGGCGGTAAAATATCGAGCAACCTGTATGTATGCACCACGAACATCCAAGGATAGCCAACCTCACAATATCGATCACACCCAATCACAATGTAAATAAAACACATAACCTCTGACGCTTTGAGGTTGTCAACGTTGGCAATTCTTGGATGTTGAAGGTGCATGCATACGGACTGCTCGATACTTTACCGCCATCTTGCATTTCATTAAACATCTATTGTGAGTTTATTATCGCATTTCATGACTTTCTGATGCCACCCATGGACTTTTCACGCGATTTTACCTACGATGAAACACTATTTATCGTTGTAGCAAAAGTTTGTAACAGACCTATTAAAATCCACAAACGCCTTAAATCTCCACACCTACTAATCTATACCCCTAGAATGCTTGACGTGTAAAGGGGACCTGAAATGGTTAGTTCTGTATATTAAAGGATTATTTTTTCATGAATTCGCAAGTGTTCCATTTATGTATCTTACATATCTACATCGTGACAATCGCAATAAGTGCTGACAGCACCTAAAACGGAAAAAAGAAAAAAAAAAAACTGTTTATTGTTTAGAATCACGGCTTTTCCGAAAATGATGCTTTTTGACCTTTAAAAGAACGCAACCTCATTTTTGATCCCTGAACAAGCCGTTTAAAAGGTGGAGGGATTTAGAAATATCTATTGTCTATACTTTATGTGGGTAAAAAAGATCGAGCCTTATCAAATAATTTTCTTTTTTCAGGTTTCAATAGGTTTGTCGCTAACTTTTGCTACAGCGCTATAGAGTTTTGATTTTTATGTAAAATCGCCTGAAAAATTTCATTGGCGGCATCAAATAGTCATAAAAGCCATTCATAAACCCACAAAACGCATTATAAAGAAAGCCAAAATGGCAGTCGTAAAGCCGAACAATCTGTGCACGCGCATACGACGAACATCAAAACAGGCGATCCATTTTCCCCTTTTTCGTTATAAGGGGGGGGGGGGGAAAAAAAATATCTCTACAGTCAAACTGTGATTTTAAAAATTTGCATGGTCAAGATGTTGTGTTCTGTGAAGGGTGGCGAGGAGCAAAATATCAAGAATATAGGGTGTTGCAAAACTTAAGTGCCAAACTTATGGAGTGTATTTTTGGGGTGAACATGTAACTATATTAGGCTTTATTTTTCTACATGAATATGTGCTACAGATGTTTCTCTTCTGAGCTAAAGCCCTCCAAAGTTTTGAAAACAAAAAACAAAAAACAAACACAAAAAAACAACGCCTTTGACTCATCTCCTTATAGATACATCTGATCTAAATTTATTTTTTTCATCATTTCTCACCAAACAAGCTCAATTGGACAGCACTTCTCATAAAAGAACTGAGTGACATTTTTGATAAAATTGAGTTATTGATTGATAGACCTAGCAATACTGAATCTCGAAGCAACAAGTGCTTCTTCTAATAACAACTATTTCCCGTCAAAATTCCAGGTAAAAGTGAGCTGGTGAGCCTCATTGAAGTCATTGTCCATATGATGAAATTAAATGAGAACTTGGTTCCTTTTTCTTAAACCTTAATCCGAGTCACGTAAGGAACCAACTCCGACTTGGTTCCTTTTATAGAATTGGGAACGGACTTAAGTCCGGATTAACGGATTTTAAAATATCAACAGTGTAAACCAACTCTGCCGTTTGGTTTCTCTTAGAGATTCGGTTTTCGTGATTATGCCAAACAAAAAGAAGAAAGGAACCAAGTCACTTTAAACGCTAAAAATTAAGTAGGTACCTTTCCTGCATAGGAAATTCCTTTTTTCCGGTGTTGAAATGCAAAAACATAACACGGCAGTTGAATGAAATCAAAACGTAAGTAATTCCGAGTTTTTTGTTTAAATGCTAGCTCTTCAACTTTGGACTCAATTTTCTCGAGATCAGCTCCATGTCAAGTGGTTCCTCTTTGATGAATTATCATTGCTAGCAAAAGCATTAAAGCTGTTCAGACTTTAGCGGCACGCTTTTCCAACACCTGCGTGTTGGAATTTTCCCTGCTTGTTTTTTTTTTTTTTTTTGCACTGGAACATAGACGCTTTCTGGGCTTCTTTATTTTTGTATAATTTACGAGGTGGAGACAGCCTGAAATCACGTCTTTTATTAGATCGGCTAAATTGGCAAAATTCCAAGGGGGAGGGGATGTCCCCCGCCGGTACAGGGTTTCCAAACCTCCCTCCCCCTCCTAGAAAATTTTTCTAGCTACGCCCATGTGAAGGGTCTCTTACTAACTTTTGCTATAAGCGACTGAAAATGACTCTTGAGTAAATCGAACAGTTGCAAGAGTCTGAAATTCTGTGTTTTTTTTTTTCTTTTGAAGAAAATGATAGTACTAGATGCATGAGCTGAGAATAATAGTATCTTTGGTTTTTTCCTAAATGTCCCGGTTTTTTAGATACACACGTGTAAAGTTGCAAAAATTGTGTGCGTAGTGACGTCACTCCGCGGAATTCCCATTTATGACAGTGTATTTTGGGCCAAAGTTGCATCTCAGGAACAATGGGACTTAATTAGAAACCAAAAACATCTTTATTCTCACAGCTCATCAAGTAATTTCATTTTCTTTACATATATATATATATAAAAAAAAAAAAAAAAAAAAAACATTTCAGACCCTTGCAACTGCCCCATCCCAGCAAACACTACAGTGAGAAAATTAAAAACTTATGAAATTCACTCATAGACTCAGAAAAACGACTTTAAAGTCTAAGCAATGCGGTGGCTCGTGCTACTTGGTAATCAAGTTTTTTGCCATTTGAACCTACCAAAAAGTATCGATTTTTCGGGGATACATACAATGAATCCCCTGAAGATTGATTGTTTTATGTGAGTTTAAATGGAGAGAATCCGTCGTAGCCACATTGCACGAACCGCCACCGAGTTTAACCCTTTAAGGACCGGGTTAGTTCAAAAGAAAGAACACCACTCTTCCGTTTGTAAAAAGAAAGTAGTTAACTATTCGTACTCGAGGGAGTTGGAATTGCCTATACGACACATTGAAGGCGCTCAACGATTCCTTATCTTATACGTATTTTCATCGATAAAATCGTGTTGATCCGGAATGAGGACTGACATAATATGAAATGGACTAGAGGAGAAAAACGAGTATCCTCGGGTTGGGCCATAAGGGGTTAAGGTGTAATGACGCAGCGCAACGCAGGTACTATTACTTTCAAAAGAAAGTATCCAGGAGGAAATTTTCATTCCTCCATTCCTCGGCCGGTTTAAAAGAAAATGCAGTTTCCAGGTATTTCAGAGTCTACCAGCATAAAAAATCCAAAAACTCTTTGAAAAATAATGGACAATATCGAGAACCGTTTCGATTAGAGGACTATTTTTTGATGGTCATGGTACTTACCATGGGCGATTCCTATTTAAGGGTAAAATTCCCACTTCCACTTTTTTCAGTGCAGGTGTGAGAGTGTTAAATGGAGCCGATCGAAGCAATGTTATTCTCATAAAAGTCACATAAAATGGTCAATCATTTCCACTCCCTGGTGGCCGCGGCCTGGTGGTGGTGGCGGTGGCTTCAACAATATCACGAATTAAATTAATTAGGCCAATGTTTCATCAAATGAACATCGGGCGAACACCTGTTAGGATGGATGGTAAAATTCTATCCATTTGAAAACGTCGAAAAAGCGACACGAAATTTAATTAGAAGCCCAAAAAGTGTCCTTCTTTTGGGTCGAGCGGGGCGCGGCGGCGCTTTTGTAAATGAAAACAGTTTGAACAAGAATGAGCGGAAACGAGGTGATCCCCTCGTGTGTCTGGCTCGTTTCAGAGCTTAGGGAATAAAGAGGGACGGACGAAAAAGGTTGCAATGGGTCGACTAAATGGCTCAAAGTACTGTGCCCTGCCCCCTGCACACATTCACGGGAGCGAGAGAAGTTCAACTCCTATTAGAAAGTATACATAATTAACCGGTTCCCGGAACATTGTACAGGAATAGCTATTCTCGCCGACTGGACTCCCGGCGCAAGTTCACGATTCCTCAGGGATTTGTGTTTATGGTGAGTTGGAGGAGAACGCCCGGTCGCCCGCCACGTGGAACGAAACAGTCGGGTCTCCTGGAAATCTAAACAGGAACGGAAATTAAAAAAATAAACTAAGGGAAATTACCCCACGAACACTTTCTCAAATCAAAATTATTCTGGGGGGACCCCCCAGACCAGCCTTTGTTACTCGGAAGGAGACCCCCATACCCCCCTATAATATTCTGGGGGAACCCCCTTACCCCCTTTAAGGGGTTAGTTTCACAATCGGCTGGTTGCAAAATGTTTTTGCCGATTTTCATAAAAATTCAAACAGCTATATTTGAAACATTCCAATTGTTCCACACGTTGTCTCATTTTAATTTAATTTAATTAATGGTTTAATTAATTAATTAAAATAATTAATTATTAATAATTAATATATATTATTAATAATATATTATTATTAATTAATTTTTTAAATTTAAATTTTTTTTTAATTTTAATTTTTAATTTAATTTATTTAATTTTACCCATTAATTTTAATGGAAGCCTTTTATCATCCATAACTTGCTTAGTTTAAAATCTCGAAAAGAGCATAAAAGCCCCTCTAACGAATGATGAAAGCAACTACTCTGCAAAATTTTGATGCATTTGGTTCAACAGTTATGCTTGGATACAGACAGACATACATCTGCGCCATCGCAATACTTTCTCAATTTCTTTTTTTGTGAGGTAAGAGGAAGTAAAAATGGTTCAATTGGAACTGCTGCTGCAGTGATAATCTTATACACTCATAAATGGATACAGGAATTTGTCTGTCTCTCTCTTTTCCTATGTAAACACGTGTGTTAGAAAATGATAGCAGAGGTGAGAGGGGGGGCATCACGTGACTTTAGCCCCAATCTCTGTTATCTTTTCCAACGCGTTTCTTCAAGTAAGAGGAGAGAGAGACAGACAAATTATTTTATACACCCATGTATACAGTGTAAAAATTGGAAGGGTTAATTGAGGTTTGCTGCGGTAAAAGGGCGAATAAAACAGAGGGCCCGCTCGTACTGAAACTGCCTGATTTAAATATGTCTTATTGCGTGAGAATCTGATGGAAAACACTGGGTTTTAATAATGGAGCTGTTGCAAACTTTTGCTACAGGCTTGTTAATAGTTGATAGAGGAGCAAAACCATATAAAAACTGACAATGAGCGCTTTAAAAAATCACGAAATCCACTCCCAAACTCATAAAATGCTTTCAACTGCTAGACCGTAATTAATGGTGGTGATTACTGCCTTTTACATTGGGTTTTCCTATCTCAATAAGCCCCATCCTCACGAGGCGCGAGGTGTTCTCGCGAAACCACATCGCATAAGAAGAAGAAGAAGAAGAGGAAGAGGAAGAGGAAGAGGAAGAGGAAGAGGAAGAGGAAGAGGAAGAGGAAGAGGAAGAGGAAGAGGAAGAGGAAGAGGAAGAGGAAGAGGAAGAGGAAGAAGAAGAAGAAGAAGAAGAAGAAGAAGAAAAAAGAAGAAGAAGGAAGAAGAAGAAGAAGAAGAAGAAGAAGAAGACGCATACAACTGTCATAAGCAGGGGCGGATTTACCATTACGCAAAATATGCAATTACGTAGGACCTATCACTTCACAAAAAGAGGAAGACCAAAAGATAAAGAGAGACAAAGGAAAAGAAGAAAGGAGAAAAGGCAGAAGTATTCAAAGTATCAGTGAAATTGTTATTATTTTACTGATAAAATAGTTCATAACTGAGTTTTTAGTGTATTTCTTTCTCAAAAAATGTTACAGAGGGAGGTCCTCCGAACCCCCCCCCCCCCATCTCTATGAAGATTTGCCCCCAGACCCCCAAGCATTTTACTCTTCTTTCTTCTAGGGGGCCTTAAATTCAAGATTCCGTAGGCCATAGGGCCTCAAGAGCTGTAAATCCACTCCTGGTCATAAGATTCAGGCAGTAATCACCACCATAATGCCGTAATGGCCCCACCGCGCCGCGCCCGCGCCGTGATGGCGCGCCATTACGATCTCGCGTTTGAAAGCCTTTGATGACTTTGCGAGTGGATTCCGTGATTTTTTAGTACGCTTACCGTCATTTTTACAGGGATTTTGCCCCATGGTCAACTATTTATTAACATTTAAAAAAAGTTTGCAACAACGCTCCATTAACTAAGTCAGAACCCTAACGGCACACTCAATCCAGGTTTAGTTTCAATCCAGCTACTCGAAGGATTGACAAACCGACGATTGCCAATCTGATTTTAATCCGATTTCAAGACTGGTTAACAAGCGGCACGGGGATGATCAGCTCCGATATCCGGATTGGAATCGGCTTGAACAAGGATAAACACGGACTCCTCAAACCTATGAGAACCCGTTTTCAATCAGTATCAAACCTAGATTGACAGTCGGATAATCACCAGGTGTACTAGCTTCGTGAAACACGGATCGGAAACGAATTTTAATCCGATTCAAACTGCATACTGGACCCTGCCACAAATTGGATCCGAACCGGTTTCAAGCCAGTTCTCTGAACATGGTTCAAGATGGATTTAGAAACTCATAAAGAAAGGACTTCAAAACGGTTTCAAACTTGCTACAAGAAGCTTCATCACCCTAGTTTCAAGTGAGCTTTCAGCCGATTTCTTAATCGTCCAGTCGGTTGGCCAGTTTAGTGCTTCGTCTTGAAACTCGATTGAAACCGAATTAATCGGGTAAAAAATCGGGTAAATTAAACGGGTTAAAAATCGACTCATTTCGCATACTACATCCTAATAGAAATGGAATCCGATCCAACTTCATGCCAGCCTTGTGAACCGAATTCAAGTCGGATTCAACCCGCTGTAAAGACGATTTGAGTTTGGGTCGGATCACGTTCGTCAATTTTTTTTGCGGACATGTAAGCCATTTCAAGCCATCTACAATTCGCATTCAATCCGGTTCAGATAACTGTTTTGAAACCGGATTTGAAAGT
This sequence comes from Trialeurodes vaporariorum, assembly GCA_011764245.1. Taxonomy (NCBI): domain Eukaryota; kingdom Metazoa; phylum Arthropoda; class Insecta; order Hemiptera; family Aleyrodidae; genus Trialeurodes; species Trialeurodes vaporariorum. The sequence continues at coordinate 43,003,211 of VMOF01000001.1, forward strand.
AGAGTTATTGATCC
>VMOF01000001.1:43003724-43016224 GCA_011764245.1 Trialeurodes vaporariorum
TAATCCTTGCGTAAAATCCAGCAATAATTACGATGCACACAAAGTTACAAAATTCATTCTTAGACTCACAAAATGACTTTTGAAATTTGAAAATGACATGATTTTCGGAGATTGGTGGTTTCAATTTTTAATTTCAAAAACTTTTGCGACCTTTTTGGCATACGCATTTTTTTAGAAGCAATCTCAAAAAGTCTTGACGATATTTAAGTTTTCGGATAGTGTGTTCAGTATGTTCAATAATGTGATTATAATGATTATTGTGTGCTCCTAATCAAAGAGCGTCGCAGTGGCTTAGCGTGCAATTTGGCAAATGTTGCAGTTCGTTCATTTAAAATCATGAAAAAGATCGAAGTATTGGGTGTTCGGTTAACACCCTCGCATTCGACCTTTTACATGGGTTTAAATGGACAAAATACAACGTTGCCAAATGCACGCTACGCCACTGAAGCGTCGTACTTATGGTCTCTGAAATCGGAAAAATTAACAAAATATCAGAAAGTAAATTCTTCGTCAATTTCTTATTTATAAACTTTCAAGACCAATTTAAATCATAGAAAATACTATCAACCTGCAATAGAAACCAAATAATGGAACTGAAAAGTTTTAAAGTAAGTTTAGAAGGTTGAAAATAATGATTTTTCAATTACGTCTTTTCACTGATTTTTTGCCATTTTTTTTTCGATCCCAGACCACAGTGCGTCATGAACGGAGCCAGCAATTTGGCAAATGTGGATTCTATTCATTTGAATGTATGAGAAACAATCGATTCTTGAGGGGGCCATAGCCCGATTTCTAATCGATTGTTTCTCATATATACAGGGTGGTCCGAAAGTCCCGGGACGGCTTCATAACTTTTGAACGGCTGCAGATAAAAAAACCAAACTTGGGGGATGTTTATAACTTAATAGAAGCTACTTTTTGGCGTACCCGAAAATTCCGGGGGGAACCCGTAAAGGGGGGATTCGCCCCCCAACTCAAAATTTTCAAATAGCGACCCCCATCTTGTGATACCTTGTTTGAAAGGGCATAAAATTCTAAGACTTTTGGCGCAAACCGTAGGTCGACATCGTTTTTCGTCTTCGATATTTGATTTGGCGAATTTTGATTTTATTTGAAAATATATATTCGAAAATTGAAGGTTAAGAAAAGTGAATGTTGAATAAAATGTTGCCTTGGAAACCGTTAAAAATACAAGTTTCATCGTTTGAAATTTTTTTCCGGCCTCTCAATCGTGGATAACCGAGGTAAAGGGTCGCGAATAACGAGCATGGGTCTCAAAAAACCAATCGCGGATAACCGAAACCGCGGATACGGAGGTCGCGGATAACGAGGTATCACTGTACTAATAAAAATCAAGAAACTCATTCATAGACTCATAAAATGGCATCCAAGTTTAAGGTGTAATAGTCCTGAGCTACGCAAGTACCATGGGGGATATATATCTAATTTGAGACTTTTCTTTAAGTGTTTTTATAGAGAGAGAGAGAGGGAGAGAGAGAGAAGTAGAAAGAAATTAGAAAGGAATCCCCCGTGGTACGTGCGTAGCTATGCACGTATAATAGGAGATTCCTATCTAAATCTCTCTCTCTCTCTCTCTCTCTCTCTTCTCTCTCTCTCTCTCTCTCTCTCTCTCCTCTCTCTCTCTCTCTTTCTCTCTCTCTCTCTCTGTAGAATTCACAGAGAAAAGTCTCAATTTAGATAGGAATCTCCTATGGTACCTACTTAGCTCCACGATTACGCCTTAACCTTTAAAGACATACTGTAAACCTGTGAGCGAATTTTGTAATTTTTTGATATGCACAGAGAAATATTCGGTGGATTACACTCAAAACTTGACTATTCAATGACTTATGTATCAAAAGTTAGCAAGAGCTCCTTTGAAACGCATCGGCAATTCTTTTCAAAATACTCGCACCCCGTTTACTTTGATAACAGATCTGATCGTTAGCACGGGACAGACAAATTTTTTTACACAAATCCATCGACGATATCTGCCAATAGACAGATAACGAGCATATCTGTGAAAATGAGATTTAGCTACACGTTTTTTGACTTGTGTCATTGATTATATGGAAATTCATAGAAATCTGACAACACTGGCTGCAATGCAAAATGGGTTTGAGTGCATGGCGAGGAGCGAGAGCGACTTCGGTCTGTACTTACTTTGAAAATACAGGTTGAGCAAAAAGTCAAATCCCTCTGAAAAAAATCGAGAGCGAATAGAGGATTATCATGTGACAGTTTTGCGCCACCCTTAATCGTTTTAAGTAATGCATTTTCAGGAGAGTCACTAATCCCCTGCTTCTTTCGAGGTCCCTCAAGGAAGCTAACTTTTTAGACAAAATGCATTATTATAAGTGATACAGTATTAAAAAGGGCATCAAAATGTGACATTGTCATTCACAAATTTATCTTCTCAGTGCAAAATCAAGCAAGATGTAGTTTTAGGAAGATTTTGTGACGATGTTCAGTCGACCGCTGTATAACTCAGACCTGCCTTTTTACGTATAATTTATGGCATTTTTCAATTCACCGATGACTCCACCGGTTGAGAAAAGATTATACAGTTCAGTTCAGTAAAATGACTGTAATGCACAAAAATACTCTGTTCTACAGTAATCTCTTCTTAATCGGTGCTATCGCCGTTAAGTTATAAACATATCCGCAAGTTTTTAAAGCCATCGACGACTCCGTTGAGAAAAGGTTACAGATGGGAGTATTTTTTAGCATAACAGTCATACACTGAATTGAACTGTGTAACGTTTCCTCAACCGGTGAAATCATCGATGCATTAAAAATGTCATTAATTATAAACGCAAAACGGCCTTGCTCTGGCTTAACTACACCCTCATTGAGGGCATTTCCGGAAGAGGAGCAGTGGCGGCTCGTGCGATTTGGCAACAGTGTTTTTATCCTATTTAAATACATGGAAAACAATCGAAACTCGAGGAGGCTGCCAGCCTCCGCTTGAATCGATTTTTTACCAAAGTTTAAGTGGGAAAAATGCATGGTTGCCAAATCTCACGGGCCGCTACTGAAGAGGAGTCCACAGTGCAATAAGTAATCTGAAAACATCCATGGATGCTAATGCCATAGCTCACAACCCCAAATTGTAAGTAAGGTCACACTCATTTTTTATGTTCTCTCCTTCAAGAAATGTCAACAATTATCGCTGAGCCGAAAACGGAAAAGATTCTCCAAGGACCGATCAATGTCTGTAAATAATTTTCCGTTTTTTTTTACTTTTTACATGTTCCATGCGTATTCCTCTCAAAGAAAATCAGGTGTCTCTGGCCCCCAAAGCCGCCCTCTAAATTTAGATCAGGATTTTGCACCACAATTAACCAACTTACAAACTCTCGAACGCAAAGTTATGGTTTACGACACATCATTTGAAAGGTTCCCAGAGTAGAACACAAAGCACGAGAAACTCACCTCCTCCCATCCGTTTTAAAAATGACTGCCTTCAAAACAGGTGACAGTTATGAAAGCAACGCGTCGCGATATTTTCTTTCTATTTTAGAGACATTCCGTTTACTGTATCACAGATCGTACCATTGAATTTTCAAAAAGTTTACCTAGGCAGCCTCGAAATCTCTAAATTTAGGGTGAGTGGACCGGAAGCTCAAAGCTTTCTACACTTTCTTGGGGGGGAGGGGGGAATCAATAAACAAATGACACAAACCAAAGAGTATTTATGCCTTAATCCACCGCACTGTCTTGTTCAATTTATTAGGGGCTTGCCATTCGAAAAAATCGAGCCAACCCCCTTAGAACCCCCGTTGAAAAAGGGAGGGGCGCTAATACTTAAAAAATGCATCGGTCAAAATTAAACAAGTGGGCGCAAACCGCAACTCGTTTTTTGAGATATTCAGGACGACTGGGCTTTTTGCACACCCTGTATTCAGCATACACTGTATTACACGTATGTACTTACATGATACATATGCATCTGTAAGTGTTCACTGGAATCGAGGATATGTTACCGTGTTACGTTGAAAATGTGTTTGCGCGTAATCCAATTCGCCGTGCCTTGATTCGACGAATTGTCCAGACTCTCTCGAGAGGAAGAGAGCGAAAAAAAATTGAAAAAATAGAGATGGGAATAGTCGAAATCAATGTTACCACAGAATGATCAGGAAAATGCAAAATAATTTAAAATAAATCACTGAAACCCTTGATTTTCTCACGTTTGGTCTCAATCTCTGGTAAAAATAATAAATAGAGACAATCAGACAGTGGGTATATTGCAAAATTTTGCAACACTGTTATCAAGGGTCGGTTTAAGTGTAAAGTCTCTCGAATATTACATTGGAAGTATCGAGGAGTTTCAAAATAAAATCCTTCTATTGGTACAAAGCTCGTTGGTTCGAACCCATCACATTTCATCGAATACGTCGACACGAAGACTGGTCGGCTAAATGAATGAAGGGGATGAGTGAGTGCGGGAGAATTATGACGGGATGGGGGGGACGATGGTTGCAGGGTTGGAGGAGAAGGGAGAGGGGTGGGGAAAGGAGAAGACACCAGGGGCGGGGGGGGGGGGGGTGAGCCAGTAGCAAAATACGCTGCTTATAAAACTGACAACGCAAATCAAATTAAGTTCTCTCTCATCTCTTCTCTCCTCGCCGCCTCTCCCCCCCCCCTTGTCGTGGGTGCAGGTAGGTCGCTTGCGCCCCGCGTACATTTTCGAGTCCCTCACTCATCACGGATCGCGATTCGCGAAGCATCTTCATTCATGAATCCATTAGATTCTAAAACCCCGCTCTCATATCAATTCTCTCTCTCTTACTTGCACATTTTCACGCAGTATCTCACTCTGACCCTCTCACAGTCTCACACGCTCCGCTCCCTCCGACTACTCCAGAACCTGTTTATACTTCTTACTGAAAGTGCTTGGAGGAATTTTAATCAGGAGTTAATATAAATTATCTCTCCTCGTTCAACTCTTGATCCTCTTCCCGCCAAAAAGTAGAATTTATGATACATGCTGACGAGATACAGTAGTGGAGTCGCGTGAAATCTGGCAACATATAAGTTTTTACATTTAAATCAATGAAAAACCTCCAACTCTGTCATGAGAAAGAAGTTCTGGGAGTTAAAATTAGGAGTTATTATAAATTATATACATCCTCGTTCACCTCAGTGTTGCCAGATTGGGGTGAAAAATCCGTACGTTTTACATTCATTTAAATGGGGACGATACGGCTTTTTACCCTCGATCGGGCAACACTGGTTCACCTCTTGATCCCCCCCTCCAAAAACAGATGAGCCTTTTAAGATACATGTTGACTAGATAATACAGTCGACTTTAGTGTTAATCTGGCATTATATGGTTTTGCTCATTTAAACTGATGAAACGTATCGAACTTTAAACTTGAAAACTTGAGAAAGAAGTTCTGTTGGAAACGGCGGAGGGGATGATTGAATAGATCCCGAAAAGAAATTCTGATTTTCCTGAAAAGAAATTATGGTCAAAAAAACAATAATTTTTCTGTTTTTCGTTTTTTTTTTTTTTTTGTTTTCGTTTTTTTTTTTTTTTTTTTGCTTTTGTTTTTTTGTTGTTTTTTGTTTTAAGGATTTGCACGATAAAGACATTGGCACATCACATAAACAAGCTAATTTTCTCACCTGGATAGTCTTATTATAATTATATGTCCAGATAGCCACTCGGATACTCCTTGCTTTTTCGTTTAAAACTAATTTCCACTTAATTAATTACAATTTATGTTTTAAGGTTAGAAAAAAAGAGGCAAACAAAGCAGAACCAGGTCCATCATGCTGCCTCTTTTTAGGATAGGACTTGTACAGGTATCAGCCTCTCTATTGCTCTACCTCGTTATTGCTCACAATATAGTAGCGAAACTCCATATGGGAGCGCATTGTTTTCTATGTGTAATCAAATGGGAAAATTGAGTTGTAACCTTCTGACTACTTGGAGGCGCCACCGTCGCGTCCAATGCAAATCAAATGAAAGATGTTAGTTCAACCTCCCGACCACCAGGGGGGCATTCGCCAGTTTTTTAACAATGAGTTTTGCTACTGTGTGGATGAGTAATGAGTATACTGTGCTCGTTGCGATACAGATTATGATCGACTGAAATCCCTTCCCTCCGACCCCACTCCCCTTTGCCTTTAACTTTGCCCCCCTCCCCCTCAAATCACCTCCTCATCTTCAGAGAGACGAGGAGGCGTTTGCGATTGATTATATGCATGTCAACTGCAATGCAACACTGGTGTGCAGTGTAACACATATACATAGATTATAATAGACGAGTCACTATATTGAATAGAACGCGTGATAGCTGTATTGAGTAAGACCGGAAACAGGAAATGGGCCAACAGTCAAACGTCGATGCATAATTTCCACTCCACCCACACCTATAACTTATCGCACGCAGGGCAAAGTACTTATCGCACGGCGCGACGAAATGGTGGACGGAGAAGAGATGGGTGGGGTGCATAGCCGTGGCCATTATATTACGTCTTTCTCTCTCTTAGCCCATTTGAACGTATGCGTTAGAAAAGGATGGATATACGGTCTGCCACGTGACTTCAGACCCTACTTCTGTCCTTGTCTATCACATACAGTCAAATGGGATTAGAGAGAGAAAGACAAATTCCTAGATACGGCTATCACGGGGAGAGGTAAGGAGGGAGGGGAGGTGAGGGTTTTAATAAATACATGACTTGAGGCGTGCCAAATAGACATTCGTTAATCGTGAGCCAAAAAAAAAGGAGGGGGGGGCTAAAACGACCGAGGCAAGTTTTTTTTGCGTAAAACTCTCATTTTTTAACTTCAATTTCGGGACTTTAGGACATTCACAGTACTAATATAGCCGACGTTCACACCAAGTTTTTACGATATTTGAACAACAATTGTTTATGATATTAGGGTTTTCTTAGGCTTTGTAGGCTTATTAAACTTTCAGGTCATGAATAAAAATCGGTTCAATAAATGATCATTAGATGGAGTTTTTCACCATCAGAAGTCAAATTCTCCAATATACTGGTTCATATATTACCAGATAGTACAACTTATCACATATTGTCATGCTCCTGGCACACTGAAAAAAAAAAGTTCTGGCTCTACAGAATACATGCTTCGGGAAGCTGAAGGAGGCATATCCGAAGCAAAGTTCTGTGACTAGCGGGCTTTCCGTCGGTAGTAGCGAGCCACATGCTCTAGTAGTCCCGAACCTCTTGCTTCGGCATTGCGATGTAGGCGGGCAACACGTGCAATGACATACAATTAGCAGGACCTGTCGCCATCTTTTCTCTGTTAAGTATCAGAGTAGAACGGGTTCACTCTTGAAATCAATTCACTCTGAGAATTTGTCATCGGCGATCTCTGAAAGAACGCTACGTTACAATTTAGGAGCATATTCACAGAGTTTGCTCACTTAACTAAGCGCGTCGTAAAGGGTGTGGGCCTCGGAGCGCTACCCTTATATACGCAGCAATCAGGCCTCGTATTCCACAAGCACTGAGCACCGCAGTGGTAACGCACTGGACCCCGGAATGATACATCCCCCGTTCGATCCTGGGTAGCGGCACGCTCTTTTTTCGCTCTTCTTTATATACACTCCCGAAGCACGTGCTTATGTACTACCGAGCTTTGCTCCGCGAAGCTATCTGAATCAGCACGTGCTTCGGCTCTACCGGAGCAATAGGTGTACTACCGGAGCACAGTTCTTTCAGTGCAATCCTTCTTTTTATTTCAGTGTAGACCTAAAATTTTGCTCCCAAGCCCCATGTCAACATGAGACCATCAATTAAAAATGTTTCAAAAAAATCACAGTTCAACCAATTGAAATGGGTAGTAACCCAATTATATATTATTATATGAAGCGTCATATTTACAACCGGAGGATGGAGTACGTCTTGGAGAGATAATCCGGCTCAAAGTTTCTTCTGGACTTAAGCCACGGCGATATGATAGTAGGATAGAGGAGCCTGTCCGCCGTCCGGTCAATAACGACGATTGAGTGAGAGGCGGGGGACCAAATTTAATTGGAAACCGTGCAGTGTATATAGATATATATGTATATTGATGCCAGGCGAATAAAAGGTCATGAATAGGATTAATTGAGAAAGTTAAATATCAAGTTTCCGGCTCATGAGCCGCCCGGGGATCGCGTCGGGGTCTCGATCCCTGGACCCACCAACCCAACGAGACTCCAGATAAATGTCGAAGATGGGTACAACTCCCTCCTTCCCCTCCCCACAACCACACCCGACCCGCTCCCAATCCATCCGCGGGGTAAACAGGGAGGACAAGAAGAAGGGTCTCTAGTGGTTGCGGTTAATTTGTCAAGGACCCGGTGCAGCACCAGTACCGTTGTAACAGTGCTGCCAAATTTGATGCAAAAAGATATAAAGTTAACAAATCGATGTAGTTTCCCCATAAAGGGATCAAGATGCACAATGGGTCCGTAACCACTGTTGCCTTGTTTCGGATAATAGGGTTGCAGCAAACTTTTGCTGTAAGCGATTCCTCCCCCCTCCTTTATTTGAGTCACTATTTTAGTCACTATTTACAATCAGCCATTTGTTTAAAATGCTACCCAGTTATAAAAGAAAGATTTTAAAAATGTGTTCAAAATCTTGCCAGGATCTTGTAGATAATCTTTCTAAAATCTTTCCTAATTCATCCTATGTTCATTCCATTTGTTTGCCGCCCAAAATTTTCTAAATGTTTTCTGATATAATTTTCAAAAGATTTTAAAATTATATTTTCAACATTTTTTAAATATTTAAAAAAAAATCTTAAAAAGCTTTTTTCGGAAATATTTTAGAAATTTTTTAGCAAGGTCGGAAAAATACTGGCAGAACAGAATTATTTTTAAAATCTTGCGAAAATCTTGCTTCATACCTGGATATGAGAAAATTATTTTACAAATTAAAACACATGAGCGAAGTACCCTCCATTAAGGGTTCTACTTGATCATTAATAAGCACATTTTGTTCGCGTTCAATATGTACAAGTTATCATATCTAATGGGCTGGTACAGGGGCTCAAATCTTTTAAGGCTCCTGGTTTCATTGATATTATCTAATAAATTGCTAAACAATCAGAGAACCCATAATACACAACAGGACGCTAATTATTCGCGTCCTGTTGTGTATTATAGGTTCTGATTGTTTCTGCAGTATTCCCAGATTCTCTTTTATTTATATACGTAATTTGGTGTCATTATATTTCCTCATTGTTTTTATTTTGTTCCATAAGTACTATCAGCTTTAGATGTGTAACGATTCGTATCGTTCTGTGTGGTGTGCGCTTTTATTGATACCAGCTTATTTGATCATATATTTTTAAATTAACCTCTCTATAGCAACCTCTATGTGAGAATAACCGATCTGTCATAAACCGAAAGAGAGCAAATAAGGCTCCTCTCTAGCGATAATAAGAAAATATACAATTATTAAATCTTTTTTTTGTAACTTTATTATTATCAAATATTGGTTAAATAAACTGTGAATCAATACTCTAACTAATAACTATCGTTACTAAGTAATTATTTACTTGTTTACGTACCAAGCTCTGTAGTTTCATTTCAAAGCAAACCTTCATCCAGATTGCGTTTGTGATCCGTAAGTCGCTTATATTTCTACTTTTATTTAATGCTTTTTCTCTTTTATGAAGTTATTGAGGATTTGTAAACAGTATATGTGAATTCAATTATCTGATATTGTAGTTACTTGTCTGTTATTTTTGTGCTGGTGATGGGTTTTGAGAGATATTTCTGTTTTACGTGGGTGCGTCATGGTGGATGCCGACTTTTCTATCAAGTTATTTATTCTTTTTTGTATGTCTTGGATTGCATATATTATTATGTCTTGGGTTGTTTTACTGAGTCATTCGTGTTTTCTTTGGTCGCTGATTTCATTGGATCTGTTTTATTTTTGCTGTTGTTGCGGTTTTATGTTTTGGTCAACGGTTACGTGAGATACCAACACATGGGGTTTGAGGTTATGTGACTAGGTTGTTTAGTTTTACATTGGCTCGAATGGGAGCAAGTGGATTATTTGCAGTTTTTGACGTGTGTTGGCCATTTGAGTGCTAAATTGATTAATTTTTGACTATGTTGGGACACGACTTTCCTTATTAGTCTGGGTCTTTTTTTTTATAAAAAAAAAAAAAAAAAAAAAAAAAAAAAAATTAAATTCCGTTTTTCGTTTTTTGTTTTTTTCTTCGAAGAATAATGCTGAGGACATCAAGGGGAATTGTTTCTTTCAATTGATAAAATATGCAATTCTGCCTGCAGATGGCTGAAAAACGTCAAAATTAGAAAAAATTCGCTTCTCCCCACAAGAGTCAATGTGTAAGTATTAAGTAGACAATAACCTAGTTACATAACCTTAAACCCTCTGTGTTCTGTAATAGAATTTAATAGTATTGGAGAGAGAGTGCAAGCGAGAAGCAGATAGGGTTTGCTTCATGTCGAGGATAAAATTAAATATTATTAAACATTGTTAAACATTACAACGAAATTATCTTTTAACATTATTTAAAACATTTTCTATCTCTTTCTTTTTTGCAGCCGTTCAAAAACTAGATAGGGGAGGGGGACTTTTTGAACACTCTGTATACACAATAACGCTGTTTCCAAAAATGAACCAATGATTGAATAACAAAAATCCTTACGAAAAAACCAAATACCGAAAAATTGTAAACAAAAATACAATTACACCTGGGCACGCTTCACCAATACATACAATGTATTGGAGGTCCCCTGTTTGTTTTTTTTTTTTTTTTTTTTTTTTTTTTTTGAGGGGCTTGCACTGATGAGCGTTTGACTGAAAATGATTCCCTCTTAGACCCCCTGCGTACGCCACTGGTGCCCCATACCGCCATTATGGTCTCGCGTTTGAGAGAATTTTATGAGTTTATGAAGGAATTTGGTAAGTTTTTAGTGCTACCATGGTTATTTGTGAAGGTCTTTACATATGAATCGACCCTTGAATCGCCTGTAGCAAAAGTGTGCAAAAGCCCAACTATCCAATTTTTCCTATTTGACCTAACATAAAAGCTGGCACCAGTTACCAATTATCCGTTTGAGTACCTAATTTTTGGGTAAGTACAACCAGATAATTTGATTGCGCAAATTTCTTCTATAAATAGTCAGGTGAAGCAATTATTTTTTAGTTTCATTGTATTTAATCGTATATTTATCCTTTGAAAAATTCTAAAAAAAGTCCATGTTTCGCCTTCAAACCTGTCTCTTGAGCCTATATCTTGGAAACACAAAATAGTGCAATAAAAGTAGGTACTGGTAATTCGAAACGATTCGAAATATTGATTGCGTGAAATTGCAGAGAGTATGAATGCTTTCTGAAGACGGCGGCGAGGCGCAAAAAAAGTTAAGTTTGTTAAGGGAGGAACCATTATTAGCAGCCCCAAGTTAGACAAAGAATTATTCGGGGCGATTAAGCAAAATAAAAGACGATTTCTCTTCCTTTCAACTCATTTATCAGCGTTTGAGAATTCGCGAACACTTATTAAATGTCCGAGGGAATTGAAGCGCAGCCGAAAGTGGTACTTGAGCAACTAGCTGGCTTTTCAACCTCCTTCAAAAGAAGAAAAAAAAAGTTAATTCGGTAAAAAACATAATTTAATCGACTTATTCCGCCATCCCTCCTCCCTGTCACTCTCTCTCTATCTCTCTCTATCTCTCCCCCCTCTCTCTCTCTCTCTCTTTTTTCTCTTTCTCTCTCTCTCTTCTCTCTTACTATCCCTTCCTTCGACTTCTCCCCCACCCTTTACGCCCTGTCTTTTTTCTTACACTCCATCCCCCTCATATTGATTTCGTTTTGTTTCAGACCCAAGCCTCAAGTCGCTCTCCGCGGATTGTGGTTAAAGTAAACAACAGGCTAAGAGAGAAAGAGAAAGAGAGAGAGAAAATGAGAGAGAGAGAGAGAGAGGGAGAGAGAGAGAGAGAGAGAGAGAGAGAGAGAGAGAGAGAGAGAGAGAGAGAGAGAGAGAGAGAGAATAGATAGAGGGAGAGAGGAAAGCAATGAAAAGGAAAGAAGGGTATAGAGTGAAAAAGAGAGAATGAGAGTGAGAGTGATGGGTGGGAGGGAGGGAAAGAGAGATAGAACGAGAGAGAGAGAGGGAGATAGGGAGAGATAAAGGGAGAGAAAGGGAGACTGAGAACAAGAGATAGAGGGAGAGAGAAAATCATTGAAAAAGACGAAAGGAACCAAAGGTAGAGAGAAAGATAGATGGCGGAGGACGGGGCGCGGCGGGAGGGGAAGGGAAAGAGAAAGATAGGGCTGGTTGATGCCGCAGGCTCCATTCGGATTAAAATCGCATACCATGTTTTCCTTCGGCTGAGCCTTAATCAGATTCTTACAAAGCTTTACCTTACCTCCCCTCTCCTCCCCCGCAACCAAACCTTTTCTCCTTTGCACTCTTATACCGAAGGGCCCGGCCCCCTCCCCCCAGTTATAGCGGTATTAATTTCAATGAAGCGACGTGATTGTTGTAGCAAGAT
>VMOF01000001.1:43021224-43135574 GCA_011764245.1 Trialeurodes vaporariorum
ATCGAAATGCGGGGTCTTCCGGGAGGAGCGTTTTTATCGGATATCTGGTGCTGTGCGTCGACATTATCATTAGTACGTGGTCATCGTATGGAGTAAGTACGTACTCTCTCCTTATTTTCCCCCTTTCTGATCGAAACACACGACCTGGAAATCCTGGGATCTAATAAAGCTGGTCTGTTCTATGAGGTCGTTCCTTTTTCTCTCTATTGCTCCATTTTCTATAATAGTTGTCTTCTTCAATTATCTCCTATTTTTCTTTCCCTTTCATTTCTATCACGGCCCGGCCGACTCAAATTGGGCCGCAGCCCATCGAGAAATTTCCTGGTAGACGAGTCCGCCTCTGGTTTTTGGCCACCAAGATCCAGATGGTGGTGCCCAAAATCGACACCAAACTACTTATGGTGACAGCGAAAAAGTACGAAAATCTGCTTTAAAAAAATAAGTATAAAAGTAATATTAACAAGTCAGATTCATCAAAGAAGCATCATTTTTATCAATATTTTCATTTTTACGCAAATTAGCAAACAAATATCGGCATCATATGATGCCTTAACAAATTACGGCTGTAAAAATTGAGACCCTTGCAAGAACCCCTTTTGCCCTTTTCAAAAGGGTCCACTGGTGGATCCAGACATTATTTCTTTTCTCTCTTTTCCCATTAGAATGCGTGTGATAAAGAAGGATAGCGGAAGGATAGCAGTAATAGATTAGGAGCAGTCACGTGATTTTCACCCCCTCTTCTATCCTTTTCTAAAACATGCGTTTCAATGAGAGGATGCTTTATTGGATCCGCTGATGCAAGGGTCATGCGTGGCCCTTTGTCCACGTATGCTCATAATTTACCCCACTGTGCGGAGAGGATGAGAGATGTGACACGACGTGCGTCGCGTTACGAGGTCGAAGCGAGAGGCGAGAGCGAGGCAAAAGGATCTCAATTTTAAATTGAGAAGAGAGTAAAGAGACCGGGAAGACCCCGACCAGGTCAGACAACTGCGGCAAGGTATGGCATGGCATGACATCATGTCCCTTGCTCGTTCTCCTGAAGTGACGCATGGCGGGGTGGGAGAGGAAGAGATACCAGAGAGAGAGAGGAGAGAGACAGGCAGAGAGAGAGTGAGAGAGAGAGAGAGAGAGAGAGAGAGAGAAAAGAAAGAGAGAGAATGAAAAAGAGGGGGAGAGGGTAGAAAGAGAGAAATAGAAAGAGAAGGAAAGAGACAGAGAGAGTGAGAAATAGAAAGAGAGAAAAAGAGAAAGAGAGTGAGATAAATAGAAAGAGTTAGAGAGAGAGAGAGAGAGAGAGAGAGAGAGAGAGAGAGAGAGAGAGAGAAATAGACAAGAGAGACAGAGCGAAAGAGAGAGAGAAAGAGAGAGAAATAGACAGACAGACAGAGCGATATAAAGAGCGAGAGAGAGAGGGAGGGGGGAGAAAACGAGAAACGACACACAAACAAAACAAACGAAACAAAACGGAGGAAATAAAGAATGGAAACATGGAATGGCGTAAGAACGATTTCGCATCGCACTCGCTCTCTCTCACACACTTGCTTGCTTGCTTACTTCACACCTAAAATATAATTCAAACACGTGCAGTTACCACCCCCCTACCCCCCGCCCCCTCAATAACCCTCTTACTCCCATTACCCCCTCCCCTTATTACAACCCCACCCCCTCCATCCTTCCTCTCGGTTCACGCCGCCGTGCCGTTCCGCCGTCGCGTCAACGTAGACGTTTCGTAGACGTTTTTCGAGTCGTTAGTCGTTAGTCGTTAGCGGAGTGAGCACAACACAACACATCATGCGGTAATGGTGGAGGGGGGGGGGGTGATGGAGGGGTTGGGAAGGGGAGGGGGTTGATGAAGAAGGGGGGGATGGAAAATGGAAAATACGCGGGCAAAACATGGGCAGAAGCACGTTCCGAATGCGCGAAATCTGTCGGCTTGGAAACGATTGGGCCTCCTGCCTGAGCTGAGCTGAGCTGAGCTGAGCCAGAGCCTTCTCCCTCCGCACTCATTTGACGCGTCCTTAAAGAGAGCGAGAAGGGTGAGGTGGGGTAGAGGGAGAGACGGAGCGAAAATTCGTCTGACAATGATTGTTTGAATTAACGTGATTTCTTCGGTGATATTAACCCGTTGTGAATTGCGAGGAGATCGTTCGCAGGATCGAGGTGTGTACTAGGAGATTTTTTTTTTCATGTACCACTGCGCACATTGGAATTAAAACAAGAGGTGGGTATGCAATTAATTGTGTACGGTCATATGATAACGGAATATGCATCACGGGCTGTATACTCTCCAGCAGACTCAAGACCTAGGTATGTAACCGTGTAATGTCTAAAGAGAACAACACAGGCATTACTGGTTGCCTACCTACCGCGGCTGACTTGAAAAGCCAGGTTTGTAAACGTACAATCTCAGATAGCTTATGAGTGAGACACATGCATTACTGGTTGCCTACCCTCCAGTTGACTTAAAGTCTAGGTATACAACAGTGTATTGGTCTTCTACGACAAAGATATGACAATGGCATCTAGTTTCCAATGGATTAATTTTTGCCTTTGCTGATCGACATCTATTCACGTTTTAAAAGGTATTACATACATTTTTGAGAGGCAACGTTGCAGTTCGACTATTTGAACCCATGAAAAAGATCGAACTAGTGGGTGTTCGGTTAACACCTTCACAATCGATTTTTTACATGGGTTTAAATGGACACAGTACAACGTTGCCAAATTACACGCTACGCCACTGGCAGGTATGTGCATTGTGCATTGTGCATATTGCGCTCGAACACTTTACTCAGAACGGTTCACATATTGTGACACTAGCCCCGCCTCTTTCAATTCGATGTCTTTAGCCAGGCCTGCGGCTCGCGGAAGAGTGACATTATCCACGATACATAAATCGATTTTCTGAACTAATCTGTTGCAGAAGCAAGCGCAAGGGTGATGAGGCGTGGTTTGAGGGGGAGTGGGGGGTAGAGGAGAGGGATGGAGAAGAGAGAATGGGGGGAAAATTTACATAAAGCGATCGCCTCGTATAAAGAGACATAAAATAGAATTATATTAACCGAAACGATAACAGTTTGATGTATCCGAAGGCGCAGCATGCATCGTGCATTGGCCTATTTTCTCTACACATCAACGTATAAGTACTCGCTTACATAATGGGGTAGGAAAGGGGTGGAGAAAGGGAGGGGGATGGTATGGAGTGGAGGGGAGGGGAAGGGGGACACATGTGGCGACAGGATAGGACGAGAGCCGTGTCGTGGTTTGGCAACTGCGCCAGACAAACGATCTCATCAGAAAAACAGATTTCCAGATTAGCTGGTTCCATGTGAGATTCCTGTCTAATTTCTCTCTCTCTCTCTCTCTCTCTCTCTCTCTCTCTCTCTCTCTCTCTCTCTCTCTCTCTCTCTCTCTTCCGAGAAATGAATATAACAGGTGGATAGTGCTCTTCCAAGAGATTTTACCTGAAAGTCAAAAGGTGTATTTCGGATACATAGTACACATAAAGCCTCATTGAGGGAGCCTCGGCTTGAGAATTTCTTGAGATTTTCCCATTTACCCTGTGTGTAAGGAATGAGGAGCAACGAGTATGGCGTCGACAAATGAGAGCTGCCGTTTCGATCACAAATATAATGAAATTTTTCAATTCAATTCACCGATGATTCCACCGGTTGAGAAAAAATTACACAGTTGAGTTCAGAATATGACCAAAATGCACGAAAAAACTCTGCTCTGTAATCTTTCCTCAATTGGTGGAAACGCCGTAAATTAATCAAGATACCCGCCAGTTTTTTTTTTTTTTTTTTTTTTTTTTTTTTTTTTTTTTTTTTTTTTTTTTTTTTTTAAGTCATCGGCGACTCTACCGGTTCAGGAAAGATTACAGATGATCGTATTTCCGTACACTACAGTCATACACTGAACTGAACTGTGTCATCTTTTCTCAACCGGTGGAATCATCGGTGGATTTAAAAATGCTATTATTTACACACAAAACGGCAGCTCTGCCATCACGTGACTTTAGTCTCTATCTCCATCCTTTTCTAACGCACGTAATTACTCAAATGGGAGGAGAGAGAGAGAGAGAGAGAGAGAGAGAGAGAGAGGAGAGAGCGAGAGAGAGAGAGAGAGAGAGAGAGAGAGAGAGAGAGAGAGAGAGAGAGAGAGAGAGAGAGAGAGAGAGAGATGGTGATGAGAATGAGAATGATGACACGCTTTTTTATTGCAACAAATTATTTAACACAATTAACTTAAAGAAATAAAAATTAAAAGAATAATAAAAAAGAAAAAATAATGCTCAACAATAGGCAAAAATTAGGGTCCAGAGCCCAGAGGCCCTCTCTTACATTTAACCTACCGCCGAGCAATACTAATAATTAAATTAAAACTATTTAGCGTGTACTTGAGAAATTGAACAAAAAAGTAAATCAACACAAAAAAAAAGCATGTACAATGTACATTGGTGGAAAGAGGTACCAATACGATACAAATTTGGGCAAGAAAAAAGGCTTCAAAATTAAATTTAGAAATAAATTAATGGTAAAATTATGAAAAGAAGAATTAAAAACTTGATAATATAATCAATTGTAAGGTAGGTGACCCAAAGGTGGCCCGGGTATTAAGGTGGCCCACCCTTGCTTACTTCAATAAATTACATGAATTGACGATAGATGGCGTTAGTGCTGAGTAGCAGGATGCTATAGCTTCCCCCACTCCAAAAATCAAGAGCATCGGGCGATTCAGTCGGCGCGAAACAGTGCAACGTCCATTTTTGTAGGTCTTCAGCTAATTTTCACGGTAGTAAACAATCGTAAAAGCTAAGTCCTTAAATCGAGTCCACCTTTGACTTTCAATTCATCATAAATCATTATAATTTTTGGTGTAACTAGAGTTTAGATTCCGTTTTTGAACGATAAAATAGCATTTGAATACTTATTAATGAAATTTTAAAGGTGGAGTACACCTTTAGGTGCATCAAAAATATGAGGGGTGGCCACCTTAGGTGCATGTTTTGCGCGATGTCAAAACTCTACTTTTTTTCAAACGCAAAGAAAACCTCAAAAACAAGCAAATTTTAAAAAAATGAAATTAACATATGATGACCGACTGTCTAAATAGTAAATTGACATATTTAGTTTTTTTTAGCTCTCATGCCTCATAAGTGCATATTGGCCCCAAGCATAGGTATGGCCACCTTTGGGTCACTTACCTTATAGAGGGAGAGGGAGAGAGAGAGAGAGAGAGAGAAGTTAAGCTGAAAATGGTAAGAGAGAGAGAGAGAGAGAGAGAGAGAGAGAGAGAGAGAGAGAGAGAGAGAGAGAGAGAGAGAGAGAATTCCTGCATGAGTCCATGCAAAACGGCAGCACTGGGAACGGGCTATTCTCGGCGATAGATTCGACTCAACCGAAACCAAATGTTCTTGTAGAACAGGCACACTCCTCGCAGGCAGCATCAACGAGATGTCTGCAACAGCAACATCGCGGTGTCAGCATCAGCATCAGCATCTGAAAGGAGATAAGTGATCCAGCACGCGTCAGCGCCGATGCGCGCCGCGGCATCGCCGTCACGACGCGTACTCTCTTGTGACGTGTTAGTCACGTTTTGCTTAGGGAGCTTAACGAGAAAGTAGGAAACAAGCGATAGGTAATGAATGGAGCTGTTGCACTGTTTTGCTATAAGCGATTTAATAGTCGATCATGGTGTAAAAACCTAAAAAAATAACAATGGAAGCTCTAAAAACGTCCGAAATCCACTCCTGAACTTGATAAACGCTTTTATTTGCGCGGGCGTACTGGTGGCCAAGGGCAATAACAATGGGAGATTACCATCTGACAATACTGTGACTCCACCAAGAAGAGACCAATAAGATATGACTTTCATTTGACACCGGTGTCACTAGGTGTTGCGGTACCATTCATCGGATAAGGATCATCACTCTGATGACTAATTACTCTGTGAATCATTCTTGTCAGCATAGAAAGAGTGACGAAATTAAGATAGGAATCTCCCATTGTTACTGCCCTCGGCCACCATTAAATGCCCTCGCAAATAAAAGCCTTTATTGAGTTTAAGAGTGGATTTTGGAAGTTTTTAGTGATGCCATTGTTATTGTTTTAAGTTTTTACACGAGAATCAACTGTAAATCGCTTATAACAAAAGTGCGCAACATCCCCATTGAGGATGGTCTCTAGATCTTTAGGACAAATGAAATTAAAGGTGCGCTTTTACCTAGAAACTACCATTTTAACAATTAGTACAGACGGTTTTAGAGCAAATTCAACGGTTAGCCAACAATCACAACAATGCAATCATCGGTCGCAATTGATTATGACAAAATTTGCGTAGCGTTCCAAACTATCTCACTCACTCTCCCGTGATTCCCATTTATACTAATCTCTTTCTAGTTTCAAAATTCGTACACAGGGCCTTGTTTTACGACATATTATAATCGAAATCGCATTAAAATGCCTCGAGGAATTCATTTCTTCCAAAAAATGTCTCTATATACGATATTTGAAATTAGAGTGAGTTAGCAGTACATGGTGGTCACGTGAGAGCAAGAGTGACAGTTTGTGTTTTTTGGAACGGTCGTCGCTGGATGACGTCATGACCAATTCTTCAAAAAATTCGTCTGTAGATTCTGATTTCTCAAAAGAATGCACGCACTTCGTGTAGTGGCGATTCCTGTCTACTATAATGTGTCACTTTCTCTACGGAAACACAGAGGTAAGTGTCAAATTAGAAAGGAATCTCCCATGAAACCTGCGTCGCTCCGCCATTTAGCCTGATTCTGACAGTAAATTTTGTGATTTTTTAGTGAACTCATCGTCATTTTTATTGGTTTCTATGCAAGAATTAACACTTTCAATCACCTATAGCAAAAGTTTGCAAAAGCCCCATTAAACGGGATATTATTTTATTTTCCAAATGGTCTAGGCTCCAAATGTCAGGCGACAAAGAACAAATCCGTTTGACTCACCAGAAATACACACAATAACAGTTTGAAATATGAATTTTACAGAACGAGCAGAACCTGTTTTATTAGTGGTTTCTCCAAAGAGCTTCTCACTTGACATTTACTTGATTTTTAAAAATGTGTGTGGGCTTAATTCTTCCAAAATGAGATTTTGACCCATAAGAGCGGATTTTTTTTTTTTTTTTTTTTTTTTTTTTTTTTTTTTTTTTTTAAACTTTCTCACTCCAACGAAGTTAGGAGCTGGGGAAGTAAAGCAATGGAGCAGATGTCTGCGTGTATCCTGGCATAACTTGAACCAATGGTCCATGGACATCCACATTTTGCAGCGAAGTATTGCTTTTAACATTATCACCTGTTTTGTTTTGTTTTGTTTTTTTTTCTGTTTTTTTTTTTCGAAATTTAAAATTTAAAGCAAGTTATGGAGGATAAGAGGTTTCCATTAAAATCAATAGGAAAAAGAGTAGACAAAGGGGAAAATTGGAATATTTCAAATTTAGCTGTTTGCACTTTGATTATAATTTGCAAAAATATAAAGCAACCAGCCTACTGTATTAAATTATCTCCTTCAGAGGTTTCTGGGGGTCTCTCCCAGAATATTAAACGGGGGTCTGGGGGTCTCTCCCAGAATATTAAACGGGGGTCTGGGGTCTTCTCTAGAATATTAAAAAGGGGTCCGGGGGTTTCCCAGAATGTTAAAAGGGGTCTGGGGGGGTCCTTCCCGAATACTTTTGATGGGAGAAAGTTTTCGTGGGTTATTTCCTACAGTTTATTTTACTGAAGCATCTGACAGCCTCCCGCGCTTTGATCGGAAGTTAAAACGTAATGCAACGATGCATCTTGGGCGCAATGCAATGCACCACTAGGTACTTTGGATTGGATCGCGCCCTCAACATAACCTCCCCACCCCCACCCCCACCCCCGTCATCCCCCGCCATCCGATGAAAAAAAGCGACGCCCCTTTGATTTACGGATCAAACATCGCCGTAAATGCGTTCCAGCGTTCCTCTGTCCCGCTTTTCGCCGACCATCACTGTGATCCTCCCGCCAGTATAGCGCACCGAGAGTTTCTTCATCTCTCTCTTTTCTCCATTAAAAAACGTATGTTAGACAAGGATGGACAGTGGGATAAAACCCCCTCTTTCTGTCCTTTTCTTACTTATACATTCAAATGGGAAATGAGAGAGATGGAAGAGATCCTGGTTGCGCTCCGCGGTTCCATTATCCCCATTTCCTTCTCCGCTAGAGCTGCCGTTTTGCGTATAATCAATGGTACTTTTCAATTCACCGATGATTCTACTGGTTGAGAAAAGATTATACGAAGCTCTATTCAGAGTGTATGACTGTACTGCACAAAAAATACTATGATCTGTAATCTTATCTCAATCGGTGCAATCGCTGTTAATTATTAAAATATCCGCACGTTTTTTAAAGTCATCGACGACTCCACCGGTTGAGATAAGATTACAGAGGTTGTGATGATTTTCGAGCATTACAGTCATACACTGAATAGAACTGTGTAGTCTTTTCTCAACCGTCGGAATCATTGGTGAATTGAAAAATATCATTAATTAAACGCAAAACGGCAGCTCCGTTCTCCGCGCTCCTAGCCCAGCTTCCATTCTTTTTTTCTATGCTGTACTTACAAGTTACAACTCCATGAAAACCTCGTGAAACGCGTCCGAGCAGTTTCTCCGCAAATCCTCGATTGAGACCAATTCAAAGTACCTACTTTCTATGGCTGTTCCAAATTGCTGTGTATAAGAACATTGCCCATTACGTCGCACATTGAATCTTAGGGTGCAATGGGTCTCTTGCAAACATTTGCTAAAGCCTCAATATTATTATTTAGTGTCACTAAATCATGTCACTAAAAAATGAAACCGCAAAACTTATTTGAAGGGCTAAGTCCAAAAAGCGCACATCATCATTCGAAGAAATTTTACAGGAGGGACAAAAAACGTTGCAGATTCTATTTGAATAAAGATATACCGATTTGACAATTAGTATGGTTCATCTTGAACATCTGAGGCGTAAGATGTCGAATTTTTTTTTCTGTGCAACTGAAGAGTAGGCTTCGTGGGAAATAACTGAAGCGAGCAACTGTTGTGCCCTTTTTTAAATTAAATGTTGACACACCAGCAGGCTGATTATGAACGATCGTATTGTAATGCTATTGGGTCGATGATCGAGTGCGTATTATCATATGAGCGGTGCCATTCCGAAAGGTTTCATTCCTATAGAAACCCTCCCATCTCTACGGAAATTCTCCGATGACTCCTGAGTAATCGGAGAAGTTCCGTAGAGATGGGAGGGTTTCTATAAAAATGAAACCTTTCGGAATGGCACCGCTCATGAGATAACACGCACTCGATCGACGCGATAGCATTACGATACAAACGTTCATAATCAGCCTGCAGGTTTTTTGGAAATTTTGGACTCATGTTACAATTGCTACATAAAATATCAGTCGGAGGATAGTTCATACAAGACAATATACCCTTGAGAAGGAAGGAATATCTTGTTCACCCCCTTAAGCAGTGAATGAGCAGGCAATATTGAGCGAAATATTCGTTTAATCTCAAGCACGCATGCCATCATTTGTTTAGCATTTAATTAGCCTTTTGTGGAATTCATTAGAGTAATTCAGAACTTCTTTGCCCTCAGTAGACATCAGCCTCGGAATCAAAATTGTGAATTTGTACCTTTTTTCAAAAACATTGCCTGATCAAAATTGTCGATAATAATTTTGATCAAAAATTTAGAGGACCAAAGATGACAACAGGGTAAATTTTAGTTGATCAATGTATTTTTTTCAGAAAAGTACTTGTTATAAGGAACTTTTGGCTCTTTTATTAAGGGGGTACCCTACCCAAAAATCTATTTTCGCCAGTTAACCTCCAAAATTTCTGAAATTTTGGCAATGGAATAAGCACGTTGAAATTAAGCAACCCTGAAATTTTTGTTGTGCTGGTTGCATACCTGCCCCTGAAATCTAATAATAAGCAGAAAAAAAGGTCGTTTACAGGAAAGTTGCTACAGCCTGATGTAATTGGTCTATCGACTTGTTCTTTGGCTCAAATGATGCACAATTAAATTCTCTGTGATCTGTTGGAGACAGATTTTTTTTTCAATGCTTAGTTGCCCCGGTAAGAATTTTTCAATGGCATTTTTTTTTTTTAGCTTATTTTTTCATTTTAAACTTTAATTTGAAAAAAATTTTGAGGGTAGGTTAAAAATCTGATTCCAACAGATCACAGATAATACAATTCCGAACATTTTAAAAAAAATGAAGTCTGTAGCTCAATTAGGGACTGAGATACCAACTTTCCTGTGCGGCAAAACAGGGGAAAATTAACATGCTCTAAAAATGGAAAAAGAAAATAACAAACATTTATTTTTTGCTCACCATTAGATGTGTAAATTATTGGCGCATGACTTTAAAAAATTATTTAAAAATATTTCTAAGCCTTTAAAAAAAAAACCAAAAATATCACGTTCTTCACGAGGATTTCCTGAACAAGAAAAGTCAAAAAAGTCAAAATCCCCAAAAATTGCTAAAGTGACCCAAAATTAGGGTAGGGTACCCCCTTAACTCCAACCTTTTTTGGAGGAAGTATGATTTTTTGAAAATAGACCAATATTGAACTTTCAAATAAGTTCATTTCAAGGAAAGTACGCATAATAGACCCATTGTTTGACTGTGCGGTATAGTAAAGCGTAATGGGGCAAGTACAACGGTCTGAGAAGTTTTTTCTAAAGAAAATGAAAGTACTTGATGAGCTGAGCACAAATATGCCTTTGGTTTCTATTTACACGGAAAAAAAAGATTAGTGAAAATAACCATACGGATACCTGATTTTGGCACCTGCTAGATGTTATGGTAAACTTGACCAGAAGTATGGTACATTTACCGATACTTTGAGTAAATTCGACATGCAATCAGGTAACATCACCTAGTACCTAGTCAAAACATAGTATACTTCTGGTTAACATTACCATAACAACTAGCAGGTGCCAAAATCAGGTATCCGTATGGTTATTTTCACCGTAGTTTTTTTCCGTGTAGGTCCCATTATTCCTGAGATGAGATTTTGGCCCAAAATAGGTACATTGTTTTACACGAGAATTACGCGTAGTGACGTCACTACGCACACGATTTTTCACAATTTTACACGTGTGTATCTCCAACACTGGGACACTTATAAAAAAACCAAAGGTACCATTGTTCTCAGCTCATCATCAAGTACTTTACTTTTATTTATAAAAAACGCCGAATTTCAGACCCTTGCAACTGCCCCATTGTATGGAGTTCTACTTGTCTATGCCTCTTTTGGCAACATGCGGTGAGGAATAAAGTACGACAGAGAGAAATATCTGCCACAGAGAAATGAATGCGACGGCATTAGTTCGCATTGCGTTATGTGTGGTTTTGATTCTTTCTCTCCCGGCGACATTTTTAATGCGCGTCGAAAATAATAAATGTGCCCTGAGGGTGTAATGGTAAAGTTTTCTCACCATCTGCAGATGCGGTTCTCTGAAGCTCATCCCTTCCCCTCCAATTCATCCCTACAAAGCCCCCCCACCCCACCCCTACTTTCCCCGCCCCCTCCCCTCATTACGCCCTTACAATTCACCGCATCGAGAAGCTTATTCATCGAATCATCACACGACTTACAGAAGATCGAAAACTGACTTATATTCTTTCGTCGCAGTTGCCATGTGTCCTTTGTTTTCAAACGGGGTCTCCTCTCAAGGGCGGCTCGTGAAATTCGATGTATCGATGTGTACTCCATTTGAAACTATAGAAAAGTATCGATTTCTTGGGGGTTCAACTGCACCAACTGACTATCGATACTTTACTGTAGTTTTAAATGGAGTAGACGTCGATACATCGCATTCCACGAGCCGCCGATGGTTTCTCTCCTCCCAGCAGACCGATTCCGCTCTTTCGGACGACACACGAGACGAGTTAGCGGGAATCGATTAATCCTATTGGTTTAGACGGCGCCAAGAGACTATGTAAACATGATTCGGAGTCATTCGGTCTGAAAGAAACGAATTAAGGTGATTCCAGTCGAAACTTTTCCAGGTTTCAATCCGATGGATAGCGCCACTAGTCGTTTTCGGGAAAATTCGTGTTTTTGGCCATTTACTTAAATTGAAACCAAAGAAGAAACGCAAAAGCCAATAATGCCAGCACCGGCGAAATTTGTTCATTTATATTTTGAGCCCAAAACGAACAAAATTGGTACCTGACGAATTAAAGCCGTAAATTATGAAATTCGTTTCACCATAAGCTTAGTGAGTGAAAGTGATACTACAGTACTACATGTCTATATATATCTGCCTCACTCGCGCTCATCGAGGCTTATGGGAATTTTCGTAATTCATAATTTCCGGCTTTATTTTTGAGCATGCTTGGAACGTTCAGGGTATCTTCCTAACGTATGTTTACAGGTGCTGAAGTTCCTCAAATTTGTACTTTTGGCGTAAATTCTTCAATTTCAGCCAAACAATGTTGACATTTTGAGCGGCGCTTGTGGCGCTGTTCATCGGATTGGAATCTATGAAATTGAAAAATACAATTTTGAACGGAGCAAACAATGAAAAATAAACCATTACTGATTTTTTCTTAACAACTGGTTGGGTATAATTTTGCACTCTTACGCGTAAAGAAAAAATCTTTAGGTTGTTTTATTAATAGAAATATGTATATTTAAAAATGTGGCTAGCTTTTTCGGTGGATCTTTTCTTTTTTATAGTTACAATATATCGTATCTGGTATCAATTAGAGTCCCTATACACTAGGAGAGTTTCGCCAAGACTCTCAAAATAAAGAAGAAGAAGCGGCTCAGTGGAGCTCCCAAGAGACAAAATGCAAATGGCGGTTGGCCGTTTGCCTCTCCGCTATTGCCGCTATTTCGCTACTTCTAATAGGTTAGGTTCCGATTCTTGCCAATGACGGTCGTCATTGAAAGAGATAATGTTCTCCATAGTAAAATTTAAGCATTGGAAAAATCAGCAATAATTATTACCGTAGTCACTGCATAGTACGGTAAATGTGTGATAAAAGTGAGTGCTTGAAAAGTAAACAAACTCTCCGCCATTTGCATTTGCCTCTTGGGGCTTTCTTGACAGCCTAAATCTAAGAGCCAATCAGAAATGGACTCAGCAATGGCGCAACTCTCAAAATATAGAGGGACTCTAGCATCAATCAAATCTTTGAGATGTAAAAACGGCAACACCGCATTCAATAGGATATCGAATTAAAGTACTGAATTGACACAGCTCTAGACCTGTCTTACGGGGCTCACCCTTCAGGCCTTCAGATTGCACCCACGTGAGAGTGTTAAAATCCTCCTTGATATTTTATAAACTTATACATTAACGGGCGGCTGAGAATTCAATTAACGAATAATTTATACCCATGCAGCTGTGCCCCACAACCGCGCCTTGCCGAAGCCGGAGCCGCAACCAGCAAAGCATAGCTTCCAACCCTTGCTTGTGTGTGCTCCCTCTGTCCTCTCGTACTCCTCGTGCTTATATTTCTGCTTAGTTGGTTTCCCCCCCCCTCCCCCCTCCCCCACCCCCACCCCCTCCGCATTTATCCTCCCATACTCAGCGCCTCGTTAATTTATATCCGAATTCATCCGAAAATCTGTTACTTTTCTCTCCCCCTCTCTGATCCTCTGGTGTTAACGCGATGACCTCAACTTTTCTCAAACGCGGTTAGGTATTCAACTTCGATTTAAAGCCCCTACTTTCTTTTGTGAGCTCGGATCTCGCCCATAGTCCCTACTCCATCCTCCTCCACCTTCCCCCCCCTTACTCACAGTTTTGTTTATTTTTCAGTCCTCGAATTTAAACTGCTACGGCTTTATTCCCGGAAATATGGCTCTCACTTTCCGGCGGTGTTTTTCTTTCGGAACTTTTGAACGATGCTCCGGACAAGTGGGGGCGGCGGAGCTGCCATGCCGCTTATGCGGATGTTTAACCCTCAAGAGACCGAGAATTGGGGTGGGGGGAATTATCACCCCGAGCCAGTTTTTTTTAAAGATGCAAAGCTGAATTTTCAAACTTCCATAGTATTTCTCGATGAGGGTATTAAGAAACGTACCAAAAAAAAATTGGAAACTTTCACTACATTTTCCCGTATTTATACACTGAAAAAAAATGTTACTAGAAGCATGACAATACGAGGTCTGTCCCAAAAGTTCCAGGACTTTTGTTGTATCTCGTAAACTAATTGTCAGAATGACGCGTTCTTGGGCTTATCTGATAGCTGAGAAGCTGTCAAATCACTCTGTTTTCACAGAATGTCGTTTTTTGGAACGGCATAGATTTTTCATGACCTCAAAGAGGGCAATGTCAAAAGTGGTTTGCGATTTTTCATTTGTGGTTTTGGATTTTTTTTGTTTTTTTTGTTTTTTTTTTTGCTCATCCGACAAAATCCGTGGAACGATTTTCGCTGGGGCTCGATGCATATCTAATTGTTCCACTAGAATTCTATTTATAGAATTCTTAGAAATGTTACATTCGTCTGCGAGTTCGCGAGCAGTTAAGCGGCCATCGACAACGATTTTTTTGCGCACTTCTTCCAAATGACAAATGTCAGTTGCGGTTAACGGTCGACCTGCACGCTCGTCATCTTCAATATGGACTCACGACCGTTTTTAAATCGCAAAAACCACTCATTGCATCTACTCCGACTCGTGCAACATTCACTATAAAGTTTTTGTAAAGATTTAAAAGTTTCGGTAAAAGTCATACCGAGCTTAAAACAAAACTTAATATTACATCTTTGCTCTAAAAATGACTCCATATGATCTCAGCAGACCGCACCTGAGACGATCTCAATCACTCGACCATACAATGAGCACTGATTGAGATAATCAAAATCGGTCAATGTAGGGTGATTTGGCAGCTTATCATCAGCTATCAGATAAGCCCAATAACGCGTCATTTTGACGATTAGTTTACGAGATACAACAAAAGTCCTGGAACTTTTGGGACAGACCTCGTATGTGAACCTATGTAAAGGATAGTAAAATTACTAAAACTCTAGTGTTCGTACCATATAGTTCTTGCAAATTTTTATGAAATTCTAGTTCTATGACCTTATTCAGGTATTAACACAAGAACTTCCTGGTCAAAGTACTAGACTTTCTGTCGTTCACATATCGTTATGCTTCTGATAATATAACTATAATGAGGTATTATGACCATAGCTTTTTTTTTTTTTTTTTTCAGTGTATGCAAGAAAGTCGATGGGCCAAAATCTCCCTCTCTCCTCCTATCGACATCACCGTATCTCCGTATTATTTCAATCAGTTTGGATGTGAAGAGAATGTTCTTCGTGCGACCTTACAGCTTACTTTATGTAGTTTCAGAATATGACATTTTTGGGATTATCTTACACATAACTTATATATTTCAAAATTTAAAAAAAATCAAAGAAACATTTGTCACGTACAGTGTTTGAAATAGCGCTTTTTTGGAAATTTCCTCAACAATTATTTAAATATGAAACAATCTGAAAGAATAGACTTACTATTATTTCTCAGAAAGTAGTGAAAAAGATGATTTTGACTGATTCGGAAAATATATTTGAATATCACTGCAGCAGCTCGGTGAGGATTCACCCTAACAGAATTCTATAAACCACCGGTGTTTCTACCGGTAACAGCAAAGATTACAGTAGAGAAATAAGTCGATGACTGCAAAAAATACTAGAATCAATAATCTTATTTACTTCAACCGTGGTTGTATTTGCATTGACGATGAATCGTAGAATGTCACTGAATACACGGAAAACGGCATCAGCACTGCGTTTGAGGATTATTTCCTGTGTTGTCATCTTTCGGATAGTTATGCGATTTTTCCCATTTGACTTGAGGTGAAATTCGGTAGTGTACAGTAAAGTCTGGCAACGCTGGTTTTCACCGTGATGCTTGAACAGTTGAACTCAGACAGTAAACGAGCGCTGGGTTTTGAGGCTCATAGCGTACTCGCTATTCGACGAAAATTGGGAGTGTTTAAAATTGTAAAATAAAACCTTACGTCAGCAACTTTTCAGCACGGCTGCCAACTTCGGTGAACGAATTATCCTCGGACGTATTGTGCGGTGATATGATACACAGATATTCTATTTCATGGAAATATGGAATGCAACCGAATACATCGAAAAAAGTTCACATGGAATAAATATGTAATCATGCTACCTATGATTTTATAGAATCACGAATCATGATGATATGCGTAGACAATGCAGTGGCGGCTCGTGCTATTCGGCAACCATATATTTTACCATTTGAACTTATGCAAATGAATCGATTTCTCAGAGTTTTAGCGGATCCCTTATGATCGATTATTTTACCCAGGTTTAAATGGAGAGAATTCATTGTTGTAACATTGCACGAGCCACCGATGTGACTGTTGGACGAAAGATAAAACCGTGCACAGTAGAATTTGTCCCTTCCTCTACATTCATTTCCACTCGAACGCGAAACGAAGGGCATCTTTGCGCCAAGCAGATCATTTTTAGCAACAAATATCTTCAAATGTTCTATCTGCCAGCGCCTTCAATTGATGGACTATGCAATATCAAGACGAGTATGTACGAATAGTTACATACTCAACAATTCTCTTAGGAGGGTCGGCTATTGCTTATGTTAATCACAGCATGTAGCATATGAATTACATGTGTTAGAAAAGGATAGGGCAAAGTAACAAAGATATGGCGCGACTGCCTCCAATCAGTTATTTTCTAATGTATGCATCGAATGAGGAAAGAAAGAGGAGAATATAATTTCACCAAGAAAAATACCCGTTTACCAAAGCGAATTCTGCACTGAAAAAAAGCGATATAGTCATAATACCAGATTCTAGTCATAGTACCAGAATCACACCGATATGTGAGCGATAGACAATCTAGTACTCTGACCAGAAAATCCTGGTATTAGTGCCGGAATATGGTCATAGAACTAGAATTTCCGAAACCTTTTCAAGAACTATGGTGCAAACACAAGAATTCTGGTAATTGTACTCTCCCTTACATAGGCTCACATATTGTCATGCTTCTGGTTATTTTTTTTTCTGTGCGTTCAATACTTCCCTGGTTGGAGTTCCAGTTAATGTTACCAGAATTCTAGCCAGGAGAATCTGGAAAGGTCTATAACGGAATTTTCTCTACTGAGAATATTCTGGGTAATTTCTTGTGAAATTTCTTCAGCAAGAGCTCTGATTGGTACTTTTTCCAAATATAGTTCCAGTACAAATGTAACCAGAAATCCCGTAAATGTAACTAGGACTCCGATTAATGTAACTGGAATTAGGAAAATAAAACGGAACTTTCTTCACGATAACTGGATAAGTTTCACAGTGTTCATGGATCCACCATTCGCCAGGGAGTACAGGCTTGACCAAAGCAGGAAAATTTTGGAAATTAAATTATTCATAGTCCTTCCACACTTTTTCGAATTAATTATTGTGCATTCGTACAAAACATACGTAAAATAATCAATTCTTCGGTGAAACAATGGCAGGCTGATTATGAACAATCGTATCGTAATGCTATCGCGTCAATGATCAAATACGTGTTATGCTTATAAATGGCGTCATTACGAAAGGTTTCTTTCCGATAGAAACCCTCTCATCTCTGCTGAAATTCTCCGATAGCTGAGGAGTCATCGGCAAATTTCCACAGAGATGGAAGGGTTTCTATCGGAATGAAACCTATCGGGACACCGCCCATAAGATAACACGAACTCGATTATTGACTCGATTGCATCACGATACGATCGTTCATAAGCACTAAGCAGCCTCCGGAGCCTGGCTAAAATCGTCCATTTTAAATCGGTTTAACGGGCGAAAAATCACGGATACCAGATTTCACGATCGGCTACTGTTGATAAGACCCCATGTCTGATCTACGCATACACGGGCGAATACAGGAATTTATCTATTTCTTTCTCCTCCCATTTGAACGCGTGCGTTAGAAAAGAACGGAGATACGGGATAAAATCACGTGCATGATGGCCCCTATCCTATTCTTTTCTAACTCATGAGTTCAAATGAACAGACAGAGAAAAAAACAAACACAGGCGTGCCGTCATTTCCAGAGGGGTGGGGGGGGGAGACAAGAATGCAACCTTGCCGCCCATTAAAATTATAAAGATGACTTTTTTTTCTTCTTCCTCTTTCTATTTGTTTTTGGTTTTTCACCCTGATTTTGCCACCCCCTCTAAAGTCCGCTCGCGACGTGGGTACCCTCATACCCCTCCCCCCGGCTCGCCCTTGTATAGAGGAGTCACAAGCTGGGTTTTTGATGACATCACCTTATTGCACTTGTTACATCGCCATGAGTTGCTAGTGAAGCCGCCAAAGTTTCAAAAGGTATAAAAAGCCTTGAGGGTAAATAGACTCCATTTGCCAAGCTGAATCGATTGGAGGAGTCACAGGCTAGGTTTTGGTGGTATCAACATTTCGCCCATGTTGCATAGCCATGAGTTGCCAGTGAAGCCACCACAATTTCAAAAGATATGAAAACCCTTGAGGGCGATCGACTCCATTTGGTTAGCTGAATCAATAGAGGGGTCACAACCTGGGGTTTGGCGACATCGACTTTTCGCTTATGTTGCTTACCCATGAGTTGCTAGGGAAGCGGCCACAGTTTCAAAAAATAGGAAAACCCTTGAGTTAGACAAATTTCTGCAGTCGCCCATTTCTACAAATAATCTCAGCGCACAGGTCACTGAGAAAAATATTCCTGTCAATTCAAGTGGACGTGTGTTTCGTACTCACTGAACCGGAACTCTTGTAATTTCAACAGGAATTCCTGTTACTTGACCGGAATTCCGGTTGAAGTAACAGAGAATCTCTCTTTAAAATAACAGGAATTGCAATCAAGAAACGTCCAGTTACGGCGACAAGAAATTTTCGTCAGTTTTCAAAGATAGGTGCCAAAGTTGAGAGAGCAAATAACTAGGTTTCGAAAGGAAGAATGCTGAATGATACTAAGAGAGTTCAGTGCCGACAGATTGGGCGTATATTAATGAAAATTGCGTATTTTTTTGCCAACATCCGGCAACACTGTTTGAGACTTCCCTCTATTGCGTTAGGGTATTAAGGGAACCATTAAGGTCACAATACAAAATCAATGATCTGAAAATAATAAGGTGCACGTCTGCGTCTGAGGAGTAGAGAGGGAGATAGAGAGAGAGAGACAGAGAGAGAAATAGAGAGAGAGAGAAAGCAGTTCTCGAAAAGGAGGCGGGCATTAAAAACGGCTTAGAAGGAGAAGACGATACTACTGATAATGACAATGATAATGATAATGATAATGATAATGATAATGATGATGATGATAACGATGATAATGATGTTATCAGTTAAATTCTTCATTCCAGTGCCGGATTGAGACTGTGATTTTATAAGTGGGTCGTAAACTTTTGAGCAAACTTGGTATTTAGGAGATGAAACGATGGATATTAATTATTGCGATAAGGAGGTATTCTTTTTAAACCGTGCCGTATTAATGATTGGTACATCGTGCAATTTGACAAAGTTGTATTATATCCATTTTAATCCATGTAAAAGGTCAAATGGAAACGTGTTCACCGAACACCCAATAGTTCGATCTTTTTCATGGGTTTAAATGAGCGAACTACAACGTTGCCAAATTAGGCAGTTGCAAAGGTCTGAAATGCTGTGTTTTTATAAATAAAATGATGGTACTTGATGTGCTGAGAACAATGGTACCTTTGGTTTTCCCGTAAGTGTCCCGGTTTTGGAGACACACACGTATAGAGTTGTAAAGAATTGTGTGCGTAGTGACGTCACTACGCGGAATTCCCATTTAAAATAATGTATTTTGGGCCAAAATCTCATCTCCGGAACAATGGATTAGAAATCAAAGGCATCATTATTCTCAGCTCATCAAGTACCTTTATTTTCTTTATAAAAAAAAAAACCAAAAAAACAAAAAAACAAAAAACAAAACAAAACAAAAAAAACAATATTTTACACCCTTGCAACTGCCCCATTGCACGCACCGCCACTGGTTTTAATTCTACGAATCAAATAGGAAGTTCGGCCTGTAAATTGGTAGAAATGAAACGAAAAGAACAACTCGGGATTGATTCTCCTCTTATTTATTCAATGGCGTTAATTGGTCATATTCTGTGAAAACCTTCGGTATTTTTTGTTCAATAATGTACATAATAAAGGTTTAAATTTTGAAATTCGTCGAGCAAAAAAATAATTATTGCACTGGCGGATCAGGTCCAGGAATTTGATCTTCCTTTTATTTGCCTATTTACAACGAGCGTGAAAAAAAAAGCAGATTAAGATAACTCGCGTGCTTTTGACCGTTCTTTTATTTTATTACTTCCTAGCATGCACGCGATCAAATGATCAGAGAGAGAAAAACACTTACTGGCTACGCCTTTACTCTTTGTTGGAAACACGAGAGTAAACACTGCATTTTCTTTTTATTTTCATAACAAAGAATTACAAGGAATTTTTTTATTAAATAGAAAATAAAAAATTGAAAAAAACTCAAATTGACAGTTCTGATCCTAAATACCCACGGACAAGAAAAATTAAAATGAAAATGAATTGTATTAATAATTTTTTGTGAGAAAAATAATAACAGTGCGACAAATTTTCGCATTTTTGTATTCATTTCAGCGAAATACCGTTGCGCAGTTATTTTTTTCTCCGTTTCCCTTATGAGCCCCATCTCGTAAAACTTCGGAAGCAGTCCACCAGAAATTACGTGAGCAAAAGGTTAGATTATCAGAAAAATCCGCCGGAACCATTAATAAAATACGCGTGAGCTGACACGAGAGAGAGAGAGAGAGAGAGAGAGAGAGAGAGAGAGAGAGAGAGAGAGAGAGAGAGAGAGAGAGAGAGAGAGAGAGAGAGAGAGAGAGAGAGAGAGAGAGAGAGAGAGAGAGAGAGAGTGAGAGAGAGAGGGAGGGAGAGAGAGAGAGAGAGAGAGAGAGAGAGAGAGAGAGAGAGAGAGTGTTCGAGAAAGATGATTGCCAGAAAAAAATTAATTAAAATTAAGTGCCTTTTTTTTACTCATCCAACCTAACTAAAACCTATTTCATTGATACGAACGTTTTTCACAGCAAAATTCCTCGATTTCCCTGTCGGTAATATGAAAATTCTGAGATTCGAACATTCGGAGGCAAAGAAAAGGAGGCACAACGCACTGTGGTCTGAGATCGTCAAAAATTAGCGTAAAAAATGAAAAAAAAAATTCTCATCAATGAGTCATTTATAAACTTTCAAGACCAATTGTAATCACTGAGAACACCTTAAACTGGTAATTTGAAATTATATTTAATTTCAAAGGAAATTTTTAAATTTACCTTAAAAGGTCGGAAACGATGATTTTTTATGATTTTTTTTTCTTTTTTATTTTTACTGATTTTTTGCCAATATTTTTGATATCTGACCATTGTGCATTGGATCAAAGCACAGACTTTTCTGGATATCGTATCAGGAGCGGAATTCGAAATTATAAACATTTGATATTACGATAAACTTTACGCTAGGAAAGGACGAATAAATGAATTTTAAATCGTGATAAAAGTCAAAATATTTGAATTTAATAATAATAAAAAAAAAAAAAAAAAAAAAAAAAAAAAAAAAAAAAAAAAAAAAAAAAAATGTATCAACCCTTTGAGACTTTCCTGAAGCAAAAAATAAAGAACATCCCTTCCACAAAAAACTATAATAAAGTGAAAAAATCAAGCTGCTGCAGTGTTGCCAGATTGGGATGAAAAAGCCGCACGTTTTACATTGATTCAAATGGGCACGATACGGTTTTTTACCCTCGATCTGGCAACACTGAGCTGCTGTAGTGCTGCGCGCACATCGAATCGAAACACATAGGATTCTCCGTACAAACAACTTTCAATTTTGTGTCTTTATAAAAGTTGTGGGATTCTTAGAAGGCCAACTTCTGAGGTCAACCTTTAAATGGATTCTGTGGGTGAGCGCACAGTCGAGCGAGTCAATGGGAGGGTTAGGACGAGGAATTTATAATTAAATATGAAAATTTGAACGTTTTTACGGTCAAAAAACAAACTGTGAAGGGTGAATCTTTTTATTTTTTATTTTTTTTATTTATTCGTTATTAGTACTCCAGCTTTACATCTTAGTACAGGTCAAATATAGGTATTACATTTATATAACAGAACAGTATTAAGAGCAGTAGGTAAGTAGAAAATATAATAACTAATTACTGTACACTGTACAGAGGAGTACAAAGACTTGTCCATCACTTCAATGGTTTCAGGTACTCATTTAGATTGTAGAAAGGATTCATTTTAAAAATAAATCTTGTAGGAAATTTTGCGACAAAACCAATGAAATCAATTTCAAACTTCTACCTTAAGTATTAAGATAGATATACGCATTTAAAATTGCCACGCCAAGTCCGGCCCTTCCATTGACCATGGGCGGATACAGGGAATGGGTCTGTTGCAAACTTTTGCTACAGCGCTATAGAGTGTTCAATCTCATGTAAAATCGCGTGAAAAGTCCATTGGTTACATCAGAAAGTCATACAATTCAGTATGAAACTCACGAGAGACGTTTAATGAAATCCAAGATGGCGGTAAAATATCGAGCAACCTGTATGCATGAACCACAAACATCCAAGGATAGCCAACATCACAATATCGATCACACCCAATCACAACGTAAATAAACCAAAGATTACTTATACTCCAGATATGGTACTAGCTAAAATCTTGTTGAGCGCCTTCATTGCTAAAACACATACACTGGCCCACGGTTTGTTTACGTTTCGGGGAGCGAGAGACGCGCGGGTGGGATGGGGCCAGTCGACTGGCCCACGACCCCCACCCCGCCCGCACACTCCTCGCTCACCGAAACGTAAACAAACCGTGGGCCAGTGTATGTGTTTTAGCTCGGTTTTAGAAATGAAGGCTCTCAACAAAATTTAACATAGGCGAGATAGCTAGTGCCATATCTGGAGTATAAGTAATCTTTGAAATAAACCAAAACACATAACCTCTGAAGCTGTGAGATTGTCAACGTTGGCTATCCTTGGATGATGAAGGCGCATTCATACAGATTGCTCGATATTTTACCGCCATCTTGGATTTCATTAAACGTCTCTTGTGAGTTTATTATTGCATTTCATTACTTTCTGATGCCACCAATGGACTTTTCAGGCGATTTCACATTAGGTGAAACACTCTTAATCGTTGTAGCAAAAGTTTGCAACAGACCCATTGTCTTTCTCTCTCTTCTCCCATTAGAATGCATGTGTTAGAAAAGGATAGCAGAGGGGGCCATCACGTGACTTTGGCCCCCTCTTCTGTCCTTTCCTAACGTACGTTTTCAAATGGGAGGAGAGAGAGAAAGACAATTCCCTGTATTTTTTCAGTGATTTTTTTCAGTGTTTGCTTATGATAAACTTTCAAGACCAATTTTAATCCTAGATCACACTTTAAACAAACTATTCAAACATAGAAATGTGAACGGAAAGTTTGAAAATAAGATTTAAGAGTCGAAAACGTTCTTCCACTGACGTTTTGTTTCTTTCCCCCGTTTTTAGACGCTAGTGCGACGGTGCGGGAGCATGCAACTCCGATATATGAGCGGATACAGGAATTTGTTTTTCTCTCTCTCCTTTTATTTGAACGTGTGTGTTAAAAAAGGACAGAGATAGGGGCTAAAGTCACGTGATGGCCCCCTTTGCTATCCTTGTCTATCACTTTTGTTGAAACGGAAAGAGAGAGAGAGAGAGAAAGACAAACTCCTGTATCCGCTCATGATCCGATGACATGGCACATTGTATCCATATTGAATGATTCAACTCGGACTATATACGAGATACCTTTCAAGCTCAATATATTTACTGTTGGGTCTCGGGAAAACTGGCTTTTGTAAAGCCTCCATAGTCCATTGGTCTGGGCCCACAGTGGATTAGAACATGTATCTTTTCGGACGTATACAAAAGTTTTCAATTTCGGCTTCAGCCCAGTAGCAGCTGAGTAGCGTCTCGTGCAATGTGACATCAATAGAATCTCTCCATTTAAATCTCAAGATAATGGGGCTCTTGCACACTTTTGCTCTGATAATCGTTCCTGATGTAAAAACTTCCACAAATAACGATGGCAGCACTAAAAACTTCCAAAAGCCACTCCTAAACTCAATAAACGCTTTTAGTTGCGAGGGCGTAATGGTGGCTGAGGGCAGTGACAATGGGAGATTCCTATCTTGATTTTGTCGCTCTCTCTATGCTGACAAGAATGATTCACAGAGTAATCAGTCATCAGAGTAATGATCCACATCCGATGAATGGTACGCAGTGACATCTAGTGACACCGATGTCAAATGAAAGTCGTCTCATATTTTTGTCACAGCTCGAATAAATCTAACAGTGTGGCTCATGCCTAAGATTACTTATACATACAGATATGGCATAAACCATCTCGCCCGTGTTAAGTGAAAAATGGATAAAACGCCGGCCGTGATAGAACCGGGCATACAGAGGGGATCATAAAGATTACAGAATTCTGGTTCGAAAAGATTAGGTTTCCCACTTTTCCTATGTTTGCTTGCGGAACTGGAACAAACACGGAACGTGAACTGTGGAACGTGGAATGTGGAATAGTTTTGTAATAGACAAACATTTCATATGACACTGGTGTCATATGAAAGTTGTCTCTTATCGGCCACTTCTGATGGAGTTACAGTCTTGTTAGATGGGATTCTCCCATTATTACTGCCCTCAGAGCCACCATTACGCCCGCGCAAATAAAAGCATTTATTGAATTTAGGAGTGGATTTTGGAAGTTTTAAGTGCTGCCATCGTTATTTTTGAAGGTTTTTACACTAGAATTGACGATTAAATCGCTTAAAGCAACAGTCTGCTACAGCCCCACTAGCATGAAGGTACATTTTCAAAAATGCAATGGAGCTCTTGCAAACTTTTGCTATACGTGATTGAAGAGTTGATTCTTGCATAAAAACCTGTAAAAATGACAATGAGTACACTAAAAATCACGAAATTCACTCTCAGAATCGGGCCTAGTGGTGGAGAGACGCAGGTATCAGGAGAGATTCCTATCTAAATTGATACATATCTCTGTGTTTCCGAAGAGAATGTGACATGATATACAGGAATCTCCCAAGATACCTGCATTGAACCGTCATGACAAACTTGCCTTTATAGCAGTTACGTGAGTTTATTACTAAATTTTAGACTTTCTCAGTGTGATTTTCGTGATCTCCGCGGGTCTTTACATCAGAATGGACTATTTATTTGCTTATAGCAAAAATTAGCAAGAGCCGGCCCATTGAACGCAAGACTTCAATTCCTCGACCACCGTGTGGCGGTCTTCCCTTTTTTTCTACCCTTTTCTCCTTTCGTCCTTCGTCTCCTAAGAGTCTTCTCCTGTTCAGCGAAAATCCGCGACGAGGATTAGAGGCTACCCAATACCAGTGTTGACATTTATGGAAGATATTATCCGAATTTGACATTGAATCATACAACGAAATTTGGATGGTTTCTACCATAAACGGCAACACCGCTCAATACCTAACTTCGCATAGTAAAGCCTTTGTCACACACGCCACCCAAGACTTCACTATCGCGTTTCTTTCTTCGACCGCTTGGCGACGGAAAAAAGGCGGCTGCAAGACTCGGATATGAGAGGGATCCGTCTGAAACGGACGATGCCCCTGCTCTGCGGCCTGCACCCTCTAAGCATTCTACGAAGTTTTGGCCAAAACTCCAGACTCTTATAATCTATAGAAATTGTGTGGCAATTCCGGTTGAAGTTTTTTTGTAAGTATCGTAGGCAGTAGCGTAGGGTCCAATTTGGCAACGTTGTAATAAGTACATTTAAACTCATGAAAAAGATCGAACTATAGGGTGTTCGGTGAACACCTCCGCATTCGATTTTTTACATTGGTTTAAATGTACACATCACAATGCCAAATTGCACGCTGTCGCTACGCCTCTGATCGCAGGCAAATGGCAATCTTAGGCAAATCGCAAGCCGTTTTATTTATATGACCAGAAAAAATTCAGATCAAGTTTGATGGTGACTTACAAAAGAACTGTATCGAGATTTATTTCAGCTCATTTGAAAGCTATAATAAGCTGACGAAAATGGTGATTTCATCAAATTAGGTTTATTTTGATTAATTATTTTACCTACGGTGTTTTTGATATAGTGTGTTTTAACACTTTGTTTATCGCTTTAAAAGTTTATAAAAAGAGGGCCAGTTGAAGAAAACTTAACTTGTAGGTATCAATATGCTCGTTAGCATATTAGTTTTAGAATGAGTTAAAGCAAAAGTCGATATAACTATTTTGTACGTTACCATTACGGTAAATCTAATTTTTTTCTGATCATAAATAAACGGCTTGCTCTTTGCCTGGACAAGCATCGAAAAGTCTCGAAATCCTCTCACGAACAAAATAATTGCAATTTACGAACAAAAAGAAGTTGCCCTGATTTCAACACGGGCATAGAAAGATAATGCGCGGTCTCTATTATATGTTGTCTCTGGTTTATTTCCACTTGAAATCACTTGAAATCACTTGAAAATGATGTTCAGAGCATTGGAAAGTTCTACTACCCACTCGCACAAACTCAATAAGTGCGATTCATGGGCAGATACAGGGAGATGTCTTTCTCTCTCTCTCCTCCCATTTGAAAACGTGCGTTAGAAAAGGACAGAAGAGGGGGCCAAAGTCACGTGATGGCCCCCTCTGCTGTCCTTTTCCAACACATAAGTTCAAATGGAGGGAAAGAGAGGAAGACAATTCCCATGATGCGATTAACACAATTCAAAGATGGCGGCTTTAGTTTGCATTAGACCCATTGAGTCAAATAACATGGTTTTCACAAGAAAATTTCAATTCTAAAATCATTTTAAAACACATAACACCCTAGCGTAGCCATGTGGCTACAGCTAGAGGGTAGTTTTCATTTTTTGGGGGTTTTTAAATTAGGGGATAATGGATTGGCAATCAGATGTTAAATATTAAATGTCATTTGGCATCAGCCTTTTTTGGGCATTCTAAAATTACTAAAAAAAAGAAAATTTAAAGGTTTGGGGGTTGCTTTATTAAGGGTTGTTTCGAAAATGGTTGAAAAAAATGAAATAATTCAGGATATTATGGGTTTTAAAACAAAAAAGGAGCAATTCCTTATGTCCGGAAAAAACCCTGTTTCGGCTAAATGTGCGCCAGTAGGGAAATCAGGCAACGATGATTGGCGAATTTCAAATTTTCATTTAGCTGAGAGCGAAAGGCGCGAGATGCAGGGACGGCGCACAGTGAAGCGAGTCAATGGCAGGGGTTGGACATGGAATATGTAACTAAAAATGGAAATTTGAATGTTTTTACTGTCGAAAAACAAACTTTAAAGGGTGGTTGCAGTAGGAATTTTTACGATAAAACCGATGAAACCATTTCCAAATTTTTACGATGCATATTAACAAAGATATGCGTTTTTAAAGTCACGACGTCATGTTTAGCCTCTCTCACTGGCTCGTTCCACTGTGCGGCGCGGCGCGGCGCGGCGGAGTGGCACGCGTCAGGAGCACACCTGCGACTGTAAAGTTTATCAAACACCTTGCAACAAGAATAAACTTAAATTTACTATCCAACAAAGGACCCAAGTTTGATGCAATACGCGGGTATAACCCACTCGAGTTTGGGTTATAGCCGGACGCAGTGTGGCGGTCATCATATGGTGCGCTAAGGCCATCTCGTAAAATTAATGGGCCCTTGAAAGTCGCGTCCATGGCTAATGTATCTGAAAGTGAATACATGCTACGCATGCATCCGACGCAGAATCGTTTATACATCGACATAGCTTTACAAATAGATCTGACATTACAATAACTATACGCAGTGTTACACTGTTTTCGTAACATCGTGAATCGTCATCCTGCAGTTTTGAATTTTAGGCGAGACTGATTTGCGCCGTAGCGTATTTGGCAACAATGTATTCTATCCATTTAATTTCACGTAAAATATCGAATTCAGGGGGTGCACAGTGCACATGGAAAATTCGATTTTTTTATTGAGTTTAAATGGAGCAGTTGCATTGTTGCCAGATGGCATACGACGCCACTGGATTTGCAGGATTTTTTGAAACACCGATTTTCTGATAATGTTTGTAATTAATTTTGAAATGACTCGTTCGAGAAATGGAGGAAAAGATCGACGGTTGAAATCGCACTAGTTAGAGAAAAAATCGTCAAAAAAAGCAAATAACAAAAAACAAAAAGTCTTGCTTCTAGAATCTTTCAGAATTATTAAGATGAAGAGACAGTATACTCGTGGTGAATGCATGCAGAGTTGATTCGCCCATTCGGTCGCCATCCTGGGCCTTCCTTAAGACGCCTTTTTGTGGGTTTATGATTAAATTTTGAGTCATTTAGATGCTTAGAATGTGATTTTTACGCGATTTTACGTAGGAACCGACTTTCTTTACACGGAGAAAAAAAACTTCGGTTCAAATGGAACACCGAGGGTGTTTGGTTCCAGTAACCGAAGTTTTCAGTTGTGAGTACTGAACTTCAGTTAGGAGTACCGCAGTGGTTCAGTGGAACGAAATGTGAGTCATAGTATTAGTCACACTTACCGAAACCTTCGGTACTCCTATAACTAAAGTTCGGTGTACTCACAACCGAAAACTTTGGTTACTGTAACCGAACACCTCGGACACCTCGGTGTTCCATATGAGCCGCAGTTCTTATAACCTATTTTTTTTTCTCCGTGATAATGCTACAGCAAAAGTTTGCAACGGACCCCTTGAAAATACGAAGAGGAAGATAATTAAACCTGGAAAATATATAGCAATTTATCCAGCAGTTTGAAATTTTCACGAATTTGTGGGAATTTTGGGCGAAATAGCGAAATTCTAAAATCTGCAGAATTTGTTGAGCTTTCACGGATTTTGTGTCCGTAACAGTTCGGAATGACTCGTATGTTCGATGTAAGAAACTATGAGCGATGGGATCCACCAGTAAAAATTTCTTTTAAAAAAGCGAACGATGGAATTGTTGTTTAAAAAAATTAAATAAACTTTTGGTCTCAAAAACTGTCCAATTGATCGTTACAATAGTCATGTCTTTAGCATCAAAAACAGATTGAGCCATGTATAAATGAATACTATAAAACAACTCTGATTTACTTGATGGGCAAGTGCGAATACCTCGAAGCAAATAAACATAGGACAATATTTTTTATGCACTTACATTTTTATTATCCTTTCCCAACGAATGACCGTCATCATTGTCAAGCATAATCAGTTTGTATAATACTCTTTTACTGTCTAGTCGATGACAAATTTAACGGAAGCAAAAAGGAAAACTAAAATCGCGTCATATAGAGAAACGGTGATAAAAATAATTATATTTCGTCGCGTTTTTTATTTTATCGCTCCTGCACCACTTGCCCCCGTCACCGTGTCACACGGCACGGTTTCAAAAGCACGAGTTTAGAGTTTCACTGAATTGCGACACACGAATTGGTTAGCGGTTCCGCAATCACTGGCTTCGTAGCTGCCAGTTGTCCGAAAAAACACTCGCGGAAAAGCCAAATTTTAGCGGCTGACAGATAGAAATTTATTTATTTCGTAGACATTTATATATTTCGTAGAAATTCATTTATTTCGTAGAAATATTTTCTAGCCCTCATGAACAGAATTCTTGTTTAAAGTAATCAACAGTATTTTAAGCATTACTGGAATTCTGATTGAAGAGACCAGAAAATATTTCTATGAAATGATTTAATGGCTCACTGGTAACCGTTAAAATAATATTTTCTCCGTGTGATATTCCATCGCGCTCGTCTCGTTGGTTACAGTGCACGTGAAGAAGGGTCACGAGGTTTTGCTAGAAAGCACAATGAAAATCAAAGCATTTTAATTAACAATGCTTAAACAAGTTTACGAAAGAAATTAGTGGCATGATCATTAACTGCAATGTTTTTCTTTGATTAATAATTAATTATTCGCCAACAGTTTCTTTTTTGCAGGGAAGGGGGGAGGGAAGAAAATCAGGTTATTGATAAATTACTATCTCAAAAAACGTAAAACGAAAGCTTGTAGTGCAAGAAAAAGTACTTCAGCAAAAAGATTCAAGTAAAGAAATAAGATAAATCGTATTTTGGAAAAATTGTACCTAAAGCTTAACTCTATCCACATTCGACGGCATATTTTAAAAAAGCTGTGTTTATAAGTAGATAAGGGCGGCTTTGATGTTCACAACTATATTCTAATGAAACAAGCTGCGGTTATAAGTAAGGATGACATGAATGATAACAACGACAATCCAATGAAACTAGCTCCGATTATGAGTAAGGACAACGTAAGTGATGAAAACGATAATCCAATGAAAATGGCTGTGTTTAAAGGTTAGGACGAAATTAATGATAACAACAATGCTCTAACGAAACAAGCTGCGTTAAATGAGGCTGACATTAATAATAATGACAACGATATTTATTCTGATGTAACAAGCTGCGTTTTTGAGTAAGGACGACATTGATAATAACAGTTCTATTTTCTAATGAAATAAGCTGCGGTTATAAGTAAGGATGCCATTAATGATAACAACGCTATTCTAATGAAACTAGCTGCGTATATAAGTAAGAACAACATTAATGATCACAACGATATTCCAGTGACAATGGCTGTGTTTATTGGTAAAGACGACATCCATGAAAACAATGATATGCTAATGAAACAAGCTGTGTTTATAGGTAAGGACGACATTAATGATAACTACGATATTCCAATGAAAATGGCTGTGTATAGGTATAAAGGACGACGTTAATGGATAACAACAATATTCCTATGAATCTGGCTGCATTTTTAGGTACTGACGACACTAATAACAAGAACGATATTCCAATGAACTGGCTGTCTTTCAACGCTATTTTAATGAAACAAACTGCATGCGTTTATAAGTATAAGGACGACATTAATTATGACAACATTCCAATGAAAATGGCTTTGTTTATAGGTAAGGACAACATTCCAATGAAAATGGATGTGTTTGTAGATATGGACGACATTTGTAAAATCTTTTTTATTTAACAATCACATGTGCACAACTCTTTCCACGGAAACGCTAAATCTTTCTTTCTTTCATTCATTCCAACCTCTAAGTAAGGTAAACTTACTATTGAGACAATTACTCTAAAAAGAGCTTAATTCTTGGTAATAATGGATAAATATCCATCCATTATATTAAATAAATATATTATATTTATGCTCAATTGCTGTTACATTATTACGTAACAACATTAACCCCTTGCGGGCCAAGCCCGAGTATACTCATTTTCCTCCTCTAGTCTATTTCACATTGATTCAGTCTTCATTCCGGATAAACGCAGCTATCAATGAAAACACTCACAAGAAAAGGTCTCTTCGGGAGCCTTCACTTTGTCGTATAGGCAATTCCAACTCCTCCGAGTACGAACAGTTAACTACCTTCCTTTTATAAACGGAGGAGTGTGGTGCTCTTTTGAACTAACCTGGTCCTAAGAGGGTTAATGATAATAACGCTATTCCAATGAAACTGGCCGCTTTTATAGATACAAAGAATATTAGTGATATCAGCGATATTCCAATGAAAAAACACTACATTTAATACAATGAACTCAAAAGAAAACGAGTCGTAAATTCATTTCGAAACAAAACGAGATCTGGCAACAG
The DNA here is from genome assembly GCA_011764245.1 of Trialeurodes vaporariorum. Lineage (NCBI taxonomy): Eukaryota > Metazoa > Arthropoda > Insecta > Hemiptera > Aleyrodidae > Trialeurodes > Trialeurodes vaporariorum. Next base: position 43,052,938 of record VMOF01000001.1, read on the forward strand.
GAACGCGAGGCTAAACAGCTATCACGTTTGGCCTCGCCAATGTATCATAACTATATCTCTATTCACGTTGCGTTGAATTTAACCAGAATCGTTTCATTTCAGCGTTAACGTTTAAATCTAAAGCTCAGCTCCCGGTGAATAGCTCGCCTCTCCTACGAGCGTCATTAAATATTTGAGATAGAAAACGAGTCTTTAAAAAATTGCTCGCGTCAATAATTCAGTCGGTATTCCGTCCGAAATTTCAGCGCATATACCTAACACGTAGAGAGCTGAGAGCTGCCTTTGACTTAAAGGTGACACGAAGGTGATGCATCATTGTTCGGTTGCATATTTTAGACGCTTGAGCGCTGTCAGACAATTAACTGCAAAATACCGATAATGCAGGTGATGGTGAAGTTCTAAATATAATCTATTGACTGGAAAAAGCTTGTCGCACGAACTGGTTTATTGTTGAAACAAACAATGCTCATGTATTTTCCGATTAAAAGCCAAAAAATTGCTCTGAAGCGCAATTGAACCCTTTTTTAAAATGAGATATATGCTGGTAAACGACTCTAGACCGGCTAAAAGGCTTTTTATGTGTGTGTCTTGTGTTGCTTTGTTTAGCGTGTTGCATTTAAAAAAACAAAAAAAAAAAACAAAAAAAAACAAAAAAACAAAAAAAAAACAAAAACTGTCAAGTTATACAATGCTAACATGCTAACATGCCTGAAATACTCATCTAGCACACAAAATTACTAATAAAGCATAAAATAATGCTAAATCAGCTTTGTACATTGAAGCATAGCGTTTTTATAATACAATGTTTGCAATGTAAAACACATTCTCAATTTTTATTGCAAATTTTAGATAAACATTTTTTGTGCGTGTTTTGTTGCGTTTTGCGTGACGCTCATATTTTGATTTTTCTTTTTTTTCAATTTTAATAATAACTTATTTTTTTCTGTGGTATGCAAGTAATTAATGTCTCTGTTTGAAAAAAAAAATAATAATAATAATCCCTAAAAGAGTAGGATACAGCACTCGGCGCATTAAACCCGAGAATGAGAGAGAGAGAGAGAGAGAGAGAGAGCAACAAGATGCAACTTTATAAACCAAAAGATAACCTTAAATACCGCGGTGGCATCATCACTACACCGCAGTTTATACTAATTATTTCCATGTTTTTTCTACTCCTCCCATCCCCTAAACATTTTCCGCAGCATTCCTTGGCACGCATCTCGTGTGCAGTCTGTTGCAAGCAAGCAAGTGGCGGCTTTCCCCCGCTGGCGCGCTAGTAGTAGATGAGTCGCTTCGGGGTCCGGAAACGCGCGCGCGGGAGAACGCGACGCGACAGTGCGGTATGTGAGACGCGAACGCCGACGACGCGACGGATGCCAGGGTGCGCGGGAAGGGTCTTTCGGCATTTCCTCTCCTCGCGGCGTGACGCGGCTTGGCGCGGCGCGGTTGTCTCGCGCGTGCGGTTTTATTTAATTAAATCCGTTTTCTGCTACTTTTATTTAACCGCTGACTAAGAGAAAATAAGTTGATAGCATAAAATAGGATGTTGAATATCTAAACAGATGAGCTCTGCATAAGGATGCGCGCTATACGATGGCAATGCGATTGCGGTTTCCCAGTGAGATTTAATGCGTTCGTTGGTACTCCACTGCTCCACTCCACTCAACTCGACTCCTTGACTCAACTCGGAGAGAGAGAAAGAGAACTCAGAAAGAGAGAGAGAGAGAGAGAGAGAGAGAGAGAGAGAGAGAGAGAGAGAGAGAGAGAGAGAGAGAGAGAGAGAGAGAGAGAAAGAGAGAGAGAGAGAGAACTCGGAGAGAGAGAGAGAGACAGAGAGAGAGAGAGAGAGAGAGAGAGAGAGAGAGAGAGAGAGAGAGAGAGAGAGAGAGAGAGAGAGAGAGAGAGAGAGAGAGAGAGAGAGAGAGAGAGAGACAGAAACAGAGACAGAGAGAGAGAGAGAGAGAGAGAGAGAGAGAGAGAGAGAGAGAGAAAGAACTCGGAGAGAGAGAGACAGAGACAGAGAGGGAGAAAGAGAGAGAGCTCCACTAACAACTGCATCTCTACTGCCGCCTGTGTACGCCACCACCGCGCCACGCAGCTCCTTCTTCGTGTTTTACATTTTATATTAGTCTGTCTTCGACCCCCTTTCTACCCCTACTCTATCCCCTCCCTCTCTGTTTGCTCTGTGTTGCCAACGTTAGAGAGATCAAAGGCCATTTTAGATACATTACGTCTGCAAGGCGGACTGGGTCAAAAAAAAAAAAAAAAAAAAATCAACGCAAATCTGAGGTGGATATGGGAAATGGGTCAAATCTAAAGATATTGGTCGTCCTTCATTTTGATGAATGTCGGAATTCGCATCTGAACTGTATTTATTTTTTGTAATTCATTTACAGATTATGGGCGTGGCTTATCCCGGATATGATGAAGTGCATGACAACGCGAGGCAAACTTGCGTTACTCCGCATGTTTACCAAAAAATGCTCAACTGTCTTCTGTTCGATCAATCATCACCAGGGATATTTGTAATATTTTCCAGGCAATCTTTGGTGAAGAGCTGGCAAGGCACCATCACAGTGGAGCGAGCCAACGGGAGGGGTCGGACATGAAATTTATATAAATATAAAAAAAAAAAAAAAAAAAAAAAAAATCTAAAATTGCAAATTTGAATGTTTTTACAGTCAAAAAACAAACTGAAAAACGCAGTACTAGTAGAAAATTTTACAATAAGACCAACGAAACTATCTTTGAATTTCTACATTGCGTATTAATAAAAATATACGTATTTAAAGTCGCCACGCCACGCCATGCCATGCCCAGCCTCTCCTATTGGCTCGATTTAACTGTGCATCATCGCCATATTGGTTGTCAATTCAAATTACGCATTTTAGAAATGTCAATGAATTGGTCATTGAATAGTCATTGATGTAACTAAGAAATTTGTCTAGGATTAAGAGGGGAAGGGCATCAGTCACATCCCAAAATAAAGGAAAAGCTTACATCATATGTTTTCAATTATTTTCCTTTCTTTTCTACACCTTTTCCGCCCATTTATTTCTGCGTTTGCTATTTTCTAAGATGGTTCTGGCCCCTGTCTCACCCAACTGATCCAGCTCCCCGTAATTACGTCCATGAGAATAGTACGTATTTCATCAATGTTTGATCACAATTTTTCTGAATATAAGTAAGTTTGTGTGATGAGGTTATATTCACTTGTTCCTCACCAGTTGAACACTGAAGAGTCCGCGATGTTTGCATCATTTGGCTCAGTGATACCGTATAGAATGCTTGCTCTCCTTCAACTTGATATCAAATGCCTTTGATCAAAACTAATTATTAATGAATAATGGTGTAATATGTTTTTGAGTGATGACTACGTGTGCACTGCTATACTTTAAAGGTCATGAGTTCTGATGAGATAACTATTCCTACTCCGATGTGACGATTTTGCCTACCCTCTGAATTGAAGGCGGTTCTCATATTTTAATCACACAATCTATACACGATTTTTGTTGACTTTCTGAATTAGCCTGTAAAGTCTTCACAAAATCTACGAAATATACGCCCCATTCCCAGCGTGGCGTGGGGTTATTGAAAGCACTTTTATAAACGAAAGATCCGTCGAAAAATTGGTCTGGAGGCTACTTCGGCTTTAAGTTGAAATCGATAGGAATTCGTGCTTCAAATTGCTGGGGTAAAAGTTTGCGAAAAACCCGTTATCCCTCCATAAATGGATTATTCAATCGCTATTGCAGGGATTCTCAAGCCTACAGTTGAAAACGCCCTCTCTCTCTCCTTCTCTCTCTCTCCCCCTCTCTCTCCTTATTCGTTTCGACAGTTCGTGCAATCTCATTGAATGTCGAGATAAGTATTTTTAAGGGCGTAAAATCAATCGTAAGTCGTCACATCAACACTCTCGTGGATCGTTTCTAGGTTGACGTTTTTTGTGGAAATATAAAATTAGAAGGTTCACCCCTTTATTAAAACAATCACTTGCGTTGGTTCTTTTTTTCATGGTTGCTTCACTGAAAAATTCCATAGCTTTTTGCTTTTCACACTTTTGGTAGCAATATAGGGTCCAATTAAGAGACGCTTTTATTTTAACTCATATTTCTTGAGTGAATGCTCACCATTATATATACAAGCCCGGTAAAAAATGAAATTGTCCGAAAAACGTCACTATTATATTTAAGATTATTACCCGAAGCCGAAAAACGTCCTAGGAAAAAACTTCAGTCTAACGCATGCATATGAGCTAAGGTCTGCATTGTTTCCGAATAATAGACGAGAAAGAGACATCCGCCTTACTCAAACTGCACTGCAGGCCGACACTAGGACGTTCGCTTCGAAACCAAAACGATACTCGGATAGTATTAGGCGGTTTTTAGGACTTTTTAGGACCGAACTGGGTGATTCATTTTTTGCCGGAAGGTTTCAAATGAGGTAAGTCTAACACTGATGATTTCTGATTTGAGGAATCTTGAAGTTAAAGAACGTCTTTGAATGGGTACGTTTGTTGCAAACTTTCGCTACAACCTTATAACAAGGTTTAATTCCTGATTAAAATCACTTGAAAATACTAACGTTGACAGAATCAAGAAGTTCCAAGTTCCACTCACAAATTCAGTGAATACGTTTAACAAAATTCAAACATGACGGTCGAATGAGAGGGTCATAATGGGAGAGTTTCGTCTTATCGCAACCTCATATGCTGGGAAAAGTGATTCATTGTAGAGAAAGTTGCGAGTAGATAGGACTCTTCCATAGTGACCCGCTCATTCGACCGCCATATTTGAATTTTGTGAAGCGCATTAATTCAGTTTGTGGGTGGATTTTGAGACTTTTCAATGCATGGAATGTGATTTTTTCGCGATTTTAAACGAAGGCCGACCCTTTATAACACTAAAGTAAAAGTTTGCACCAGACCCATTCTATGAGCGGCCCGAGAAATTTTCGTGGAACTTAGAACTTAAACATGAATAATCGTATAATATGTTTTTGAGTGATGACACCGTGCACTACTATATTAGAGAATACGAGTGCCAATGGATAACCATTCGTACTCCTCTGTGACGTTTTTGCCTACACTCTGAATTGAAGGCGGTTCTCATATTTTAATCACACGCGTTCAGACAGTGTGCTCGCAATTTCGACTATAGTGTAGCCAACTGAGCTACTGCCATGTATAGTCAACGCCAACAGCAGTAACCATAAGTGTTGTGACAGACTTGATCAAATTAATCACCAAATTATAGTGCATTGGTCGCTAACATGTTTACTCTTAATGTTCTAAAGGGGGCTGTTATTGCACACTTTTGCTGCAAGGATTGATTCAAATGTGAAAACCTGCACAAATAACAAATGTAACACTAAAACCTCACGAAATCCACTCCTAAACTCATAAAATGCTTTTGAATGCGCGAGCGTAATGGTGGCGGAGGTTACTAATAATAGGGGAAACCCATCTAATAATACTGTAACTCCATCAAGAAGACTCATAAGAGGTGACTTTCCTTTGACACCGGTTTCACCAGGTGTCACGGTACCATTAATCAGATGTGGATCACTACTCTGGTGCCTCATTATTCTGTGAATCTTCCTTGACAGCATAGATAGAGTGACGAAATTAAGATGGGGATCCCTCATTGTTAGTGCTCTCCCCCGCCATTACGCTCACACGCGTTCATTTAAAACTATTTTATGAGTTTAGGAGTGGGTCTCGTGAGATTTTAGAGCTACCATCAGTACTTGTGCAGGTTTGTATATCTTAATCAATCCTTAGATCGCTTACAGCAAAAGTGTGCACCAGCCCACCAGCCCCGTGTTGTGTAACATGTAGTAAACGTCTGCGATCAATGCGGTCAAATGGATCAATTGGATGGTTCTAACCAAATGAGGGCTATTTTTTTTTTATTAGTACAGAAGGGAACATGGAACAAACTACCACTACCGTAAATATTACTATTGCTACGTTATGGTTCCATTGCACAGACAAAAAAGTTTGTCCCTTCCAGGACGGAGCCGTACAAGTTGATCAACGTTTAGGGTGAATGAACTTAGTGATTACTTATAACAGTTTACTTGATTACTATAGAATTCGCCATCGCACTTTTTGAATGTACACTGTACAGGTTTTGAATAGGCATTCACATTTCAGATAATGAATGTTTGTTGTATGCTTATCGGTTTTTTGGGGATAGGATCAATGAGAGCTCATGCTCCATAATATTGCTGTTGCAAAATTGTGCAAAAAACCCTGTTCGAAGGTTCGTTCCTCACTTCAGTACTAACATCAATTTAGGGCTAATCGTCTAATGGCCGGGTTAGTTCAAAAGAACACCACTCTTCCGTTTGCACACCCACAGGGAAGGTAGTTAACTGTTCGTGCTCGGGGGAGTTGGAATTGCCTGTACAACGAATTGAAGGCGCCGGGCGAAATGCTTATCTTGTAAGTGTTTTCAAAGATAATCGTGTTTATCCGGACTTAATACTGAATCAATTTGAAATAGGGTAGAGGAGAAAAACGCAACTTATACTCGGGCGTGGCCCATAAAGGGTTAATACCAAGATATTGTTTATCACCTAATCATTATCAACGTGTCAATCAGTTTAGATATTTTAATTAATTTAATGCGTATTTTGCGACATCACTTTTTCTTATAGTTCTCCAAGAATCAATGTGAAACATAGCTTTGATGCTTGTTCGTGCGAAACGTTCCCTGGTAATTTCGTCCAGTGAACTGCCGCGCCGTGTTCAAAATTCCATAAAAGCATGGAATGCCGCAAAAATTGCATTTAGCACTCCATGCAATGTTTCATGAATTTCTGTGCTTTCATGAAATCTTGGACTTAGGAGTGCGCACGAGGGACAAAATGGATAGGGAATTAAAACGCTGCAACTGACAAAGACATTTTTGTAAAATTAAAATTCCATAACTTGAGAAACGAATTTGTAATTCACAGACGATCCGGAACCACTTTTAGTGAAATACTCACGGCAAATATCAAAGAAAAATGTCAAAGTAGCGCTCTTCGGCTAATTTGGACAAAACTCAAGAATTTTTAAGAATGGGGCTCTTGCTAACTTTTGCTACGAGCAAATAAAAAGTTCAATCTGATTTAAATACTGGCAAAAATCACGAAAATAACACAAAAAAGTCTGGAATTTAATAATGAATTCATAAAACTATCTACTATAACGGCAAGATTGTAATAGCGGTTCAACGGAGGTTCCATGGGTGATTCCTGTCTAGTCTTTCACTTTTCTACGGAAACAGAGATATATATAAAATTAGATAGGAATCTCCCACGACGTGACACCTGCGTTGCTCCGCCATTCAGCCCGATTCTGAGAGTGAATTGCGTGATTCTTTGGTGTACTCATCTTCATTTTTATAGGTTTTAATGAAAGAATTACATGGTCACTGAATCTATGGTTACTTGTTTCGAGAATTTCTCAATCCAAGCAAAATCAAGGATATCTCAAGTAAAATCGCTAAATTGCATCCTTAAAACTGCAAAAGCTGGACCGCAAATCGGCAATACCGCACAAGATCCCTTTTATCCAAGTATCTAACTCAGTAAAGCGGAACAGCTTTACAGGATAAACGCCGCGACCTGACCTCCTCATTTCGAGGAAAAGACAGTTACATTCAAATGAGCTTTCCGCGAGAGCCCGTCAAAAGGATTCGACGAAATAACCTTAAATTAATTTAAAACATCCTTCATACCGCCATTTTACGACGCGACTTAAGTTGCCACTTCTTTCTCTTTATACATCACGCCGCACTATAGTCTGAGATTAAAAAATAATAGGCCAAAAATCTTTGGAAAAAAGTCATAAAACATCATCCTTTTCGACCTTTTATGCTCAGTTTGAAAAGTTTCCAGTGATATTTCTAAAGTTAAATGACTTTTTGCAAGTGTTTTTCCTGTAATTAAATTTGGTCTTGAAAGCTCTTACATGACAAATTGATGAGAAAATTACTTTCTGATTTGTGGCCACTTTTTGACGATCTTAGACCACAGTGCGTTGGTCCCATTGCAGTCATAGTTGCGTTGCGTTGGCGCGAAAATGAAAAATAATATCTAAGAGAGAGAAAAAAACGTGTCAACAATTCCATTTACAGCCCCGTTTAAAGGAAATCTAATTAGCCCGATGAATTTTTTATGTCCTTTGCACACCGGCATTTAACTTGTAAGTTTATTCCTGCGCTCTGTAGACGCGAGAAGAAAATGCTAATAAGGGAAGGATTTTTCGAGTACATAACACTTTTTCTTATTTTGTCTCTCACACATTTGGACGGTTTGGGACGGAGGTGAGGCAAGGATGTTGTCTTTCTCCCTCTTTGCCTATTTAAATAGATGCGTTAGAAAAGGAGGGAGGTAGGGAGGCAAAGAGGCGTGAGGTGAAATCACGTGATTGCAGCATAACCACCTTGCATATAGATTATAGACGGAGTTCAGAAAAAAGTTTTAGGTGGCTATACATGCAGTATTTTGCATGTTCACGAAAAATAATCTGGTGCTAAACGAACCAAACTTCACCGAAAGTTTTTGAAGGATAATGCAAAGCTACCTGCTGTTTGCGCAAATAGTCTTAAAATATTACACTGAAAATAAAGAATTGGTACGCCCTACTAATTTGCGAAATTTTGCGCAATCAAATTAATTGGTCGTACTTACCCAGAAAAATAGTCCAATAATTGGTAATTGGTACCGATTATACTGGGGTAAGTGCAACCAATAAAATTGGGTGTACCGTACCACTTTGAGTTGGTAGTGGGTACAAATTTATTGATACCTAGTATCGATTTATTGGTTGGAGTACCTAATTTATACGTAAGAACGACCAGTAAATTAGATTGCGCAAATTTCACTAATAATTAATTAGTAGAGCAAACCAATTCTTCTTTTTCATTGTACGCTTTTTTGAGCCGTGTAATGAGAAAAGGGGCTCGCATTTGACATTTGAAGAATGGGCGAGGGGGGGGGGGGATTAAAATTATGCCCAATAGCATTTCACGATGAAACTGGTCCATCCAGAGAATTTTCGCCCTGGCTCTAAAAATATCTGGATCGACATTTTTAGGGAAGAAAAACACGGAAACTGGATCAAAAATGACGAACTGTGGTAAAAATCTCTCAATGGGGCAGTTGCAAGGGTCTGAAATGGTGTGTTTTTTATAAAAAGAATGAAAGTACTTGATGAACTGAGAACAAAGATGTCCTCGGTTTCTATTAGAAACTTTCTAATTAAGTCCCATTGTTCCAGAGATGAGATTTTGGCCCAAATTACATTGTTTTAAATGGGGATCCCGCGTAGTGACATCACTACGCATACGGTTTTTTACAATTTTACAAGTCTGTATCTCCAAAACCGGGACACTTAAGAAAAAACCAAAGGCACCGTTATTTTCAGCTCATCAAGTACTACCATTTTCTTTACAAAAAACACGACATTTTAGACTCTTGCAACTGCCCCATTGCGTGAAAAATAAACCAACTGATCACCACATTTTGCTGTAATAACAGGTGCTCAAAGTGCCCATTATTGACTTTCTACACATTTTTTCAATTTTGCGGAAAGTTCCTCGATTGTCGCACGAATTCTTTCCAACAGAATGATTTTGATGTACACGCCACCGTTGCAATCATATGTGGATACAGGGATTTTTGCGTCTCTTTCTCCTCCCATCTGAACACATATGTATTAGAAAAGGATAGAACAGGGGGTCATCACGTGATTTTAGCCCCTATATCCGTCCTTTTCTATCGCACGCGTTTAAATGAGAGGAGTGAGACAAACAAATTCCATCCGCTTTTACTTGCAATATTTAACGGACAGCATAGAATAGCTCAGAACGGCATTGAAGCATAACATCTGGCAACAGCGATAAATGGTGATGATTGTGAGTGATCACGGAGCTATGAAAAATATTTCCGAATCTCTCTTTTTCTCTCTGATCCACTCTTTCTCGCCCTTTCGAAAACTGCGAGTAAACCGAGAATAAACTGAGTAAACCGAATAACCTATTATGATGATTAAACCCGGTATAAAACTCGACCATCGCTCTGTAATGTGTATTGATGCTCTATGAACGGGCTGCCAATGCCGCACCGGCAGTGATGCTTATATCCGCTTTTATGCTCATCGAATCCGAATCCATTTGTCGACGGACCGACGCGACGCACTGTGGTCTGAGGTCATCAAAAAGTAGCCAAAAATGAGGGGAAAAAAGTAATCAAAATACATCGTTCTCGACCTGTCCATATTAAGGGGAATTTGTAAGCCCTTTTTCCACCATGTTAATTTACCGAACTGATTTTTTGCCACTTTTTGAAGATCTCAGATCATAGTGCGACCGCGACGCTATGCTACGGCCGACCGGGCGAGCTTCTCTTCTGCTCAATCAAAAGCCCTTTCTACTTGGCCATTTTACCATTCAACTCTGATTCACGCTTTTTATCCGACGGCTTCGCGGCGGCCACGTTTGCATTCCGGCAATTTCATTTTTTAGTGTTTTTTTTTTTTTTTTTTTTTTTTTTTTTTTTTTTTTTATCCGACTTCATTCTCAGTATACGAACGGTTTTACCGAGAATATGAATGTATATCTGTGATAAAAGAGGACGCGTGTGATTGTTACATGCGTGTTGGCAGACAAGCCCTTTTTTATTTAATTTTTCCTCAAAAAATCTGTCAGTATGGTGTAATTTTCCCCACTTTTTCCACGCGTTATACATATTTAAGTGCAATTGATTGCACTAACTTTTTTTTTCCTTTTTTTTTTGTTTTTAATATAAAATTTGAATAGTGTAGTGGAAATGAAAATTTGATTCTAAAATACTCGGAACCTTTCTAGCTCTAACCAATACCAAGCTCGAGTTATTCGTTTTTGAAGCTCAATCTCTCATTGACAGTAAAAGCTACTCCAATAAATTGCCAACAGTTATAAGTTATAACGTCTCATCTAGTGCCTTCAGTTATCGATTATCCGGTTTATATAGGGGATCCGGTTTGTTTACATCTCTTAAGAAGTCCGTTTTTGTTGATGAAACAATAAAGTATGTCGGAACTGGTGGTTTTTCAATACTCTGATCGGTAAAGTTTTGTCAATCATCGGTGAGAAGCAAAAATCCCATCAAATTTTAAAGTCAATATCGCTTCCATCCGTGGACGAAAAGATTGCCGATCAGAGTATATTTTTGTGGTTTATAGCCACCCTGCTAATCAGAACTGTGTAATCTCTTCTTCGTTCGTTGGATAAAAAATTCATTTTAACCTTTTTTTTCTCTGAGACGAATTTTTTATCATCATAGCCGATCCAGCGTCGGGTTTCTCGACTAGAAATATGTGCGTGTCTGTTTTTTACTCATCCCATAAGATTCCATGTTATTTAGATGTAACTGTAGGGTGCGCAATGCGCATACAGGGTTATACAGGGTTAAGATCCGCAATCCGGAAGCCCTGCATAATTAATGAGTCACATTTAAAATAAACTGTAGGGAATACCCCACGAACACTTTCTCACATCAATCTTAATCTGGGGTGCCCCAGACCCCCATGTATTTTCTAGGGGGAGCTCTAGATCCCCCCTTTAATATTCTGGGGAAGATCCTCTGACTCCCCTATAATATTCTGGAGAAGACCCCTAGACCCCCCCCAAGGGGTTAATTTTACAGAAGTCCGGCTGCAGAATGTTTTTACAAATTTGTATTAAAATTCGAACAGCTTATTTGAAATATTCCATTTTTTCCCTGTGTTTACCCACTTTATCCATTTTTCCATTGATTTGAATCCTTAACGTGCTTAAATTTTATAATTTTGAAAAAACAAAAAAAGCCCCTCTGAGGAATGTTAATAGCAACTTATGTGCAAAATTTGGATGTATATTTGGACCATTGGTTCAAATCAGTGGCGTAGCCAGGAATTTTTCTAGGGGGGGGGGGGGGGGGGGTCCGGGGTCCAAAAATCGTTGTGGGGGGGTCCAAAGATACTAATTTGGTCAAATTCGTCAGAAAACGCAAAAAATTACCTTTTTTTAGGACAAATTTTGGTGTCATGGGGGGGGGGGGTCCAGACCCCCTGGACCCCCCCCCCCCCCCCTTGGCTACGCCACTGGTTCAAAAGTTATACTAGGATACAGACAGGCCATCTGAATATTTTCTCAATGGAGCTTTTGCAAATGTTTACTATTGGGGATTGAAAGAGTCAATTCTTGCATAAAAATCTGTAAAAATGACGCTAAGAAATCGCGAAATTCATTCTTAAAATTGGGCTTAGTGGCGGAAAGACGCAGGTATCATGGGAGATTCTTATCTAAATTGAGACGTATCTCTGTGTTTCCGTAGAGAAAAAGACAAAACAGACAGGAGTCTCCTAGGATACCTGCGTTGAGCCACCATTACAAACTTGCCGTTATAGCAGTTATGTGAGTTTATTACTGAATTTTAGACTTTCTCAGTGTGATTTTCGTAATTTTTGCTGGTTTTTACATCATACTGGACTATTCAGTTTGCAAGAGCCCCATTAATTGACCTGTTGCAATCTTTTGCTACAACGATTATGGAGTGTTTAATCTAATGTGAAATCGCCTGAAAAGTCCATTGGTGGCATCAGAAAGTCAGAAAATGCAATAAAAAACTCACAAGAGGCGTTTAATGACATCCAAGATGATGGATAAATATTGAGCAAGTTGAATGCATGCACCACGAACATCCAAGGATAGCCAAACTCACAATATCGATCACAACCAATCACAATAACGTAAACAAACACATAACCTCTACTTCCAGTGAGGTTGTCAAAGTTGGCCATCCTTGGATGTTCACGGTGCCTGCATACAGATTGCTCGATATTTATCCGCCATCTTGGACTTCATTAAACGCCTCTTGTGAGTTTCTTATTGCATTTCATGACTTTCTGATGCCACCATGGACTTTTCAGGCGATTTTACTTTATAGATTGAACACTCTTAATCGTTCTAGCAAAAGTTTGCAGCAGACCCATTGCTAACTTCGTTAGAGTTCGAAAGTAAAAAATCCAAAATATTTACTGATTTTAACCTGAAATCTAGCAACGCTGAATCCATGTCTACGGGCGGAGCGAGCGGCGGTCGAAATGTCGAGTTTGGCATCTTGGAGATTTCTACTTAAAGTTGGAACTTGAAACGTGATGCGACCGACCGAGGGAAAGTTGGGTCGGGTCGGATCGTGCATCCATGCACCGCGTATGCATGCAATACATCTACAGAACACCGTATCCCGTAAATAAAGGGTGCACTCTATGCAATGTGCAATGCATCCTCCATCTTCCATCCCATCCCATCCCTCCCCATCGCTCAAGCGTGTAGCAATGCCATGTCTACTGTCGAGCAGTCTAGCACGCCACTCGAGAGCCGAGCGCGGGCGGTTCTTTGGCCTGCAGAGTCGGTCGCGGTAACTGAGAGGCTGAGATCATTCCAAGCAAGACCGCTCTCAAGTCTCAAACGACTCTCTTACCAATCCATACCGCAGCTCACGCTCGACTCATTTCCAATGACCCGATAGTATTTCCATGACTCAAAGAAATTCCATAAAGGTCAGTTACACTATCGACCACTTTTGATGCGGTCGATAGTGCAACTAACCTTTAACCCCTTACGGGCCAAGCCCGAGGATTTTTACGCTTTAACGACATAGGTGTCCGCCCCCAATATACACAAAACAAAGGTCCCTAGACACAAACATGGGTTTTTTCTTATAATTAGACCCCCTAGTAGCATCGACTTGGGAAAAACACGATTTTTTTTTTTGAAAAACACGTGAAATAACTTGTAAAAACTCGTAAAAATTACTGGAAAAAAACTCGTAAAAAACTCGTTGCTCGCACAGAATATGCATTATTTCCCGTAAAATTAACGAGAAATTATCAAAGAATAAGGAAAAAACACGGAAATTTGTGGTAAATTAGACGAAAAAATTTCAGTGGAAAGAAAATGATATTCATTTAACCGATGAAAATACGTAAACTTTACGTGGCTTTTACTCATACCTTGGTCTTTTCTCGTAAATTTAACAAGTTTTTTCCGTAAAATACATGATAAATTGCCTGCAAATTCCTCCCAAAAATTAGTAAAAATTCACGTAAATTGTATGTGTTTTTTTGACGTGAATTTTATGTTTCTTCTCCTTCCTTCACAGCATTTATCTCATTTATTTTACGGATACTTTTCGTGTTTTTTCTTAGCCCTTGATTTGTCCTAGTAAATTTAACTCTATATACAGGGTGTCAATTAAAAAAGAAGCCAGGCTTAATATCTCAAAAACGGCTCCGAATTTCGAAAAACGCTGAAACACATGTTCGATTATTTTGAGGGGGACATCTATTGAGGGGGTCCCCAATTTCGGGGCCCCCCTCTGGGGGGCGCCAGGGGGGTCAAGTCCCATATTTCAAATGGGGACCCCCATTTTTTATTTAATAATCGGAAAGAGGGTAAAATTCTAAGACTTTTGGCGCAAACCGAAAGTCGATATCGTTTTTCGTGTTCGATATATCGAAGGTCAAAGTTCGATATGGACCCATCTTCAGAAATTTGTAACTTTCCTTGAAATAGCCCAAATTTCAAAAACTTTGGGTCTAAAATGCTCTACAGAGCAAGCACTTTTCAGAAAAAAATTCAATTATAACAGAAATTTAGTCAAAATTTGGTTTTAAAGCCCCCAAACATTTTTAACGTTTTTGGCCCCCACGGGGGGCTATCAGGCAAATTCCAAGACACAACCCCTATCGAGTGATACATCAATCGAAAAGGCGTAACAAACTGAGCATTTTGGCGCAAACCGGAGGACCATATCGTTTTTCATATTCGAGATATCGCATTCTTTAAATCGACATTTGACATTCGATATCTCGAATATGAAAAACGATATGGACCTCCGGTTTGCGCCAAAATGCTCAATTTGTTACGCCTTTTCGATTGATGTATCACTCGATAGGGGTTGTGTCTTGGAATTTGCCTGATAGCCCCCCGTGGGGGCCAAAAACGTTAAAAATGTTTGGGGGCTTTAAAACCAAATTTTGACTAAATTTCTGTTATAATTGAATTTTTTTCTGAAAAGTGCTTGCTCTGTAGAGCATTTTAGACCCAAAGTTTTTGAAATTTGGGCTATTTCAAGGAAAGTTACAAATTTCTGAAGATGGGTCCATATCGAACTTTGACCTTCGATATATCGAACACGAAAAACGATATCGACTTTCGGTTTGCGCCAAAAGTCTTAGAATTTTACCCTCTTTCCGATTATCAAATAAAAAATGGGGGTCCCCATTTGAAATATGGGACTTGACCCCCCTGGGGCCCCCAGAGGGGGGCCCCGAAATTGGGGACCCCCTCAAAAGATGTCCCCCTCAAAATAATCGAACACGTGTTTCAGCGTTTTTCGAAATTCGGAGCCGTTTTTGAGATATTAAGCCTGGCTCCTTTTTTAATTGACACCCTGTATAGTCGTACGGGCTCCCTACCCCCCCCCCCCCCCCCCACCATCTCACCCCTCCACACTCTCCACTACCCACACCAAATGCACTTTGTTTTTTTTATGAAAATGAGTAATATTCGATACTGTTGACCCTTGCACGCAGCGTTGAGAGCAAACTACAACTTCAATAAATATTCACGCGGTGTTGTCAATCCCTATCCATTAAAATTCCCTGCAAAATATAGCTTAAAATTTAATCGTAACCAGGTTCATGGTACTGTGAGAAAGCCCCTAGAATCACTTAGAGCAAGCTTAAAGTCTGGGAGCGTAAAAAAATCACAGGTTGCCCCAAATTAAGTATATGACAACGGATACCTCAAATTACCTGAAATTTTGAAATGATAAACAATTAGAGCAGGGCCATTCAGAGTATCGGGTTCTGACAAGGAGCGGTGTGTGCTCCCAAATTGCATCAACACACATCGGCGAGCGGTTGGTTAGTGCTGAGTTTGACTCGTTGCTAATCAACCGCTCATCGATGAGCTTTGATGCAGTTCAGAAGCAGATACCGCTACTTGTCAGAACCCAATACTGAAAATGGTCATGCTCTAAAGGCTGAAATATCAAAGAAAGAAGAAAAAAAAAAACAGTTCAAGTGCAGCTTTTACCCTCCCTTCTGCCTGAAACACATTTACCTTGGAACTGCTACATCTAATAAAACATATTTCAATTCATCATGCCAAGCATGGAGCATTGATGCGGTTTGAATGAGCTTTATGAGATGACTGAGCGGAGCAAGAGATGTCAGCACGATATATCCCACACAACTTCAAAAAAAAAAATATTTTATAGTATACTAAGATATTGTAGCAGCACCTAAATATCTTTAAATATACGACTCCATAATTGTTCGGCATTTCAGGTTTACAATTAAAATTTAAACAAACAAGCATGCGGGCACCATGGTAAATGATACTGTTAAATGGAAATACAAATCACCTTGTTTGAACGTCAAACGGTAATCGGAGAATTAGTTTCATGACACAAGTTTAAACACAACACTATGCACTTTTTTTAGCTTCAGCTAAGACATCTCACCAAACTGTAGTAAATTATTTTTGAAGATCATGTGGTATAACAGTTGTCAAGCGATGGCATCAATTGAAATCACAAGAGAACAAGAAATGAGCTGGTAAGAACTCCAAATTAACACGTTTTTCAGCTCTTCAAATTTAACGCACTGATTTGAACAACAAAAAACAGTTGATGCAGGTGGCAGCCTGATCCAGTGAGCTAGATGAATTTGCAATTTGGATTCACAATCTGGCTTCTATCTTCAAATTTCCTCCAGAGCGACGATTCAATTTCTTTCTGTAGCTTCCCTTCTCAAATTGTCGAGAATTCACAAACACGAGTAAATAATTAGAAGGGATTCCGCAGAAAAAGTTACATCATGGCTGATTTTTTCTAGTAACCAGTATCTTTCTGAAAGAAATACCAAGAAAATTACAAATAGCACTTCCATAGAGATTTAGAGCCAAGCAAGGTTACATTATTTTAACTTCATGAAATGGACATTAAGGACATTACCCAAAATCGGCCTTTTTACCCCTGAGAGCGAAATGTGAAATAATTTCAGGGGTGATAGAGGATTAAATCAGCGTTCCGAATCTGGCCTATTTTTTGATTTTGGACGAAGGGAAAGGGGGGGAGGGGGGTCCAAAGTTAGACCCTTCAAATGCCCATAACTTTTGAACGAATAAAGATATGAGAATGTACTTTGCGCGAAAAGATAGATCTTTTAAAGACCTTTCGATTGATGTGTACGATATTTGCCTTATTTTAATTTTTAATCGATTTATCGAAGTTTTTCTGATTTTTTTGAAATCGGGTTTTCCGTTTTTTTAATCGTGGAAGTTTGGCAACGCACGAATCATCACAAATAATTTCCAGGATAAAAGTAGACGCGATTTGCTAAAAAATGGTTCAAACCGCATGTTGGGGAAATGCTTTGAAGCGGAGTTATGAGGGTTCAAAGTTGGCGCTGTCACGAAAAAGGCCGCCCCGAGGGGCGTACTACAGGTGGTAGAAGTTGGCATTATCTGTTCTTCCCGTCCAAACGACTTGAAATTTGGTATTCCCGGGTATTTTTTAACGCTGAATTCAAATTTTGCATCAGTTTTTCAAAATCAAAAAATCCAAGATGGCTGCCGACCATTTTTTCGGAAATTTGGTCGGCAGCCATCTTGGATTTTTTGATTTTGAAAAACTGATGCAAAATTTGAATTCAGCGTTAAAAAATACCCGGGAATACCAAATTTCAAGTCATTTGGACGGGAAGAACAGATAATGCCAACTTCTACCACCTGTAGTACGCCCCTCGGGGCGGCCTTTTTCGTGACAGCGCCAACTTTGAACCCTCATAACTCCGCTTCAAAGCATTTCCCCAACATGCGGTTTGAACCATTTTTTAGCAAATCGCGTCTACTTTTATCCTGGAAATTATTTGTGATGATTCGTGCGTTGCCAAACTTCCACGATTAAAAAAACGGAAAACCCGATTTCAAAAAAATCAGAAAAACTTCGATAAATCGATTAAAAATTAAAATAAGGCAAATATCGTACACATCAATCGAAAGGTCTTTAAAAGATCTATCTTTTCGCGCAAAGTACATTCTCATATCTTTATTCGTTCAAAAGTTATGGGCATTTGAAGGGTCTAACTTTGGACCCCCCTCCCCCCTTTCCCTTCGTCCAAAATCAAAAAATAGGCCAGATTCGGAACGCTGATTTAATCTTCTATCACCCCTGAAATTATTTCACATTTCGCTCTCAGGGGTAAAAAGGCCGATTTTGGGTAATGTCCTTTGCTGGAAAACGGGAGTGAAAAATAAGAAGCTTTGAATTGAACGTGTGTGAGTTGAAAAATGTCCTTTTCTGTGATGGAGTTATGAATGAGTGTTTTTAAAAAAGTAGACATATGTATTATTGCTTCCAGCCAAAAACGGATCCAGCAATCTGGCAACCATGTATTAATCTCATTTGAGTGCATGAGAAACAATCGATTAGTAAAAGGACCATGGCCTCCTCCCAAATCGATTGTTCCTGAATCGTAAAACCGGGATGAATTTTCCTCTCGTTCAGCTTCAATCGCATGACAAGAAAGTGAGGTTATAAATTTCTACTTATGCAAATGAGAGATGACAATCACAAAGGAATAGTTTAAGCTAGACTTAAAGTGAATCGATTATTCTCTCTAGAGCTAGACACGGCCAGAAAAATCATTATTGACAAGGCTGAAGTCATAACTGCAGTTTGCAGAAATAGAATGCAAGGGAACCTTTGTCCTTGAATCACTGATCAAAGTTGAAAATAAATGGATTCGTCAAAAAGATTCAGACTAATTGTGAGAAGGGTGATAGGTGAAATTGTCCAATCATAATTGTCCAATACAAAAATGTCCAAGCGTAAAAAAGGTCCAATGTAAATTAATGTCCTAATTGAAATATGTCCAATGGGGCTCTTGCAAACTTTTGCTGTAAGCAAAAAATAGTCCAATCTTTTGTAAAGACCAGCAAAAATTACGAAAATCACACTAAGAAAGTCTAAAATTCATTAATAAACTCACATATAACTGCTATAACGGCAAGATGGTAATGGCGGCTCGACGCAGGTATATCATGAGAGATTTCTGTCTCTTATGTCACTTTCTCTACAGAAACACAGAGATATGTGTCAATTTAGATAGGAATCTCCCATGATACCTGCGTCTCTCCGCCATTAAGCCTGATTCTGAAAGTGAATTTTGTGATTTATTAGAGTACGCATCGACATTTTTACAGGTTTTTATGCAAGAATCAACTCTTCAATCCCCTATGGCAAAAGTTTGAAAGAGCCCCATTGTCCAATGAACAAAATAAACTTTTTTTTTAGAAAATGTCCAATTGTATACCTCGAAAGCATACTATGACAAAAATTTTCAAATTTCCATTAGTAAAGCATTTTTATCACAGTAAGAATGCTTTTAAGGTAAGTGGACATTTTCTCAAAAAGAGTGAATTATGTTCTTGGACAAAATTTCAAATAGGACATGTACGTACATTGGACTTTTTTTACATTTGGACATTTACGTACACGGGACTTTTTGTACACTTGGACATTTTTGTATTGGACAATTATGATTGGACATTTTCACCTATCACCGTGAGAAGGTACTTACACGAAGTCAGTTAAAAATATCGAGGAGTTTGTGAGTTTACCAGGATCGACGATCACAGACAATATTTAGGCACTGAACTTAAGAAAGTCTTACTGAATTAAAGAGCTCCAACTCTCGTTGTTGTTCCTAACTGGGGAAATGACCGTTGCGTTGTATTGCAGAGTGAGTGTGAGTGTGAGTGTAGGCGGGTATAGACTAGACTTTCACGCTATCATCACGTGACAAAGACCATGACTCCAAAGATGGCGTAAACGATGCAGTCCACCACCAACGCATCAACGGTCTACAGCATTCGGGCGAGACTAGTTTTGAGGTTATGTTTAGTTGTTTTAATCCCGCGCCGCGGATATGGCTTTGTAGCTCTGTGTATTTTGTTTGTTAATTTCTGCAAAGGTCTTCGGAACTAGACATTGAGACAGACACTAGTTCTTTTACACTCGCAGTATTTCGAAGTATACTGATATATTTGTGCTTCGTAGTCTCAGTTTTCTTCATTGATCGGATTCCAGAAGTTGAGTCAGTGTGTCCATCCACTGCGTTTGTGCTCGCTGGTACAGTTAGATAGTGCTGACTTCTACCAAGTCCTTCTAATATAATTCATCGTTGGTGCAAATTCTCTATTTGAAAAAGGAAGTAACAGAAAAAAGTGGAATCAACTTACCGTGGGGTTTATACCAACCCACAATGTTTTGATGTTTCAATCAGTGCGTTAAATTTGAAGAACTTCAAAACGTGTCAATACGGAATTCTTATTAGCTCATTTCTTATTCTCTTGTGATTAAAAGTGGTGTCATATCTTCACCTGGTATACCAAACGGGCTTTAAAACAATGTAATCCATGCTGTTTAATGAGATATCGTCTCAGCTGACGGACAAGTGTTGTACATAGTGTTGTATTTAAAGTTGTGTCGACAAACCAATTCTAGGATTACTTACCGCTCGACGTCCAAACTTGGTGAGTTGTATCTCTAACAAAAAAGTTAATTTGCCTTTGCATGCTTGTTTGTTTAAATGCCCATTGTTAACCTGAAATGCCAATCAATTCTAGAATCGTATTGAAAAATCTCTCGTCGCTGCCTCAAGCTGATATTTTATAAGTTGGGCGCTACACAGTGTGTTACATCTCAACCTACCGAATTCCCTACAAATTTGAATCCGACTTTCCTTGTGAAGTAAACAAACTACATGGTGGTGTTCTTTGTTCCTAATTTTCCGTTGTTTTTACCGGAAATTTGCGTAACATACCAATCATTGTACGTAAATTTTACGTAATTATCTCAAGATCAACACGTAAAATTTACAGCTTTTTCTCGTGAAATTTCCGTAAATTTTACGTAAATTTCATTAGAAAAACACGTAAAATTTCTAGTTTTTTCTCGTAAAATTTCTATCGATAATTACTGAGGGAATTAACTGAGGGTCCCCACCCTGAATGAGGATTCCCTCTAACTGAGGATCCCCCCTTAACTGAGGGTCTCCCCCTGACTGAGTGTCTTCCCTCTAACTGAAGGTCTCCCCCCCTGACTACTTTTGAAAATAACCACAAATTTTAACGGGGGAGGACTCCCTCCTCCTGGGGGGTATTCCATACCCTCTAGACTTTTCAGTTGGGAAAAATGTCTGATTTGGGGTGAAGGGTCGTAGAGGGGGGGGAGGTGAAAATGTCTGAATTGGGGGAAGAGCCGGGGGGGATTTCATAATGTCTGATTTTGGGGGAGGGTCGGATGGTCGGATGAAAATGTTTAATTTGGGGGGTAACTCGTACATCGACTAGGGAGAGACTGGCACCCCTGGAAGTTTGTGTCATACTTTTCGAAGATTTCACCATGATGTCTCAAGAGAATTTTAGGAAATATTTACCGGAAAGTTGCGAAACATTTCAATGAATATTTTATACGTCAAAGTCTGAATTAAATGCGTAAAACTTTTGGATTTTCCTTGTAAAATTTATCTATATTTTTACGAAAATTTTACGTTGACATCATGAGAAAAACACGTAATATTTACAGCCTTTTCTCGTGAAATGTCCATCAGAACTTCATCGGAAATTTTACGTAAATGTCATAAGAAAAACACGTAAAATTTTCGGTTTTTTCTCGTAAAATTTCTATCGATAATTTCACGTAAATTTTACGTAAATATCATAAGAAAAACACGTAAAATTTTCGAGTTTTTCTCGTAAAATTTGTATCGATAATTTTACGTAAATTTTACGTAAATATCTTAAAAAAAACTCGTGAAATTTACGGTTTTTTCTCGAAAAATTTCTGGTTTGAGAAAATAACGAGAATTTTACGTTTTTTTTACGAGTTTTTAGCAAAACTTCAGTATTTTACAAAACTTTTACGTTTTTTTTTCAAGTTTTTCCCAAGTCAATGCTACTAGGGCTTCTTTAGCGAGATTGGAGACTAAATCCACGTTAGTTGACCTGCCGAGTTTGAATTTGGCCTTACTTTATTTGATCGAAATATTCTAGATTTTCAATAATTTAAACTTTATCGCGAAAAATGTTTGAAAGTAGCTTATGCGTAAAATCGGGACGAGTTAAGTAGAAAATGATAACATTTTTAAAATCAGCGTCCCAAATACTGTGGATTAGCACAATTTTAATGTAATTAACAAGAAAATTCATTGAAATACATTAAAATTTAGTTAAAAAGAAAACTGATGTTTGGTGCGTTTCGCGGACAGTTATGTCGTTAAAGAGGCCTACTTAGTACTTAAGCCCGAGTCTACTCGTTTTTCTCCAGGCCTCGTAGGGCGCCTTCAATTCATCGTGTAGGCAATTCCATCTCCTCCAAGTACAAACAGTTGACTGTACCTTCCCTCTAGAGACGGAGGAGTGGTGTTCTCTTGAACTGTACCCTGGTCATTAAAGGGTTAAGTCGAGTCTTTTATGGGAACGAAATGCAGAGACAAGTACAGTCAAAAAATTAAATATTGTCAATTGACTCCTTAGATTTAGGTCCACATAGGCAACCTGCTATACTTCGTACAATTATAATTTAAATATTGCATAGGTGGCCTACCTAAGTTAAAATCAATGAGCTATTGCGATAGAGAGGATTTGTGAGGCGAGATATTGAAACTTCACGAAGGAAACCATGATGGAAATCTCAAGCGAAACAAGCGATTGGGATAAGGGCCATGGCCAGTAGCGTACGCAGGAATTTGTCTTTCTCTCTCTTGCTCCATTAGAGCACCTGTGTTAGAAAAGGACGGGAACAGGGGCTAAAACGAGACTTCAGCCCCTATTGCTTTCCTTTTCCAGCACACACATTCAAATGGGAGAAGAGAAAGAGAGCCATATTCCTGCGTACGCTACTGGCCATGTCCCCCTCAAGAATCGAATGCTTTTCAAATGGGATGAATCTATGGTTACCAAATTTGTAGATCCGCCTATGCTCCTAGTAAAAGTTCAATAACCACACCGTTCTAATCCACTGACAAAAACCCTTGCAAAAACTGTCCTCAAAACAGAGGGATTTTACGTGAAAAGATGAAATCACCCGTTCTTTTCTCGACGAGAAAGCTGAGTTTTTATAATGAACAGTTTATTTTTTTTTTTATTTTTTTTTTATTTTTTTTTTATTTTTTTTTGTGGAGTTATTTTGAGCGTCAACATAATTGCCAGTTGTAATGGGACAGTTGCAAGGGTCTAAATTTTGATGCATTTTAGTAAGCAAATGAAAGCACTCCGTAAATTGAAAACAAAAACTTGGGTGTGTAACTAGATTTCATACTTCCAGAAATGCAATTCTGTATGCAGAATACATTATTTTACATGGAAATTCCATGTTGTGACATCTCAACACACTTGCTTTTCTGTAACTTGCCCGAAAGTATCTTCAAAACAGGGACACTTAGGAGAAAACCAAAGGCTCGTTTTATATATACTCGCCAAGAATTTTAATTTTCTCCATAAAAAAACTCAAAATGTCAGACCCTTTGAAACCGCCTTATTTATAACCATCACTGAAGCAACATTCATATCAAACCATTTTTTGCGTGTCACTCAAGGCAACATGAGGTGCTCGAGGAAGAAATAATTCTTATAAATTTTGTCAACTCCGCTAAATCGCGCTCAATGAATTCCTTAAAAGAGAGTATATAACTTTGTGACAATAAGAAGCGATGAACCGTGATATGATTTTAATTAATTTACTGTAGCCGGGGCGTTCTTTTTCTTTTCTTTTTAAATGGTTTCATAGCTTTGCATCAATTAACGGGCTTCTATGATCACTATCGTGGAGAAGAACTAAAATATAGAAGAGTCAGATACTTTTTTAGTAATTTGCTGTTTTTCAAATTAAATTACTTAAAATTACCTCTCTAAAAAAAAAAAAAAAAACAACAAAAATAAAAATAAAAAAAACAACAGAAAAAACAAAAACAAAACAAAATCGTCTGGAAGTTTAAACCAATATCTCAATAATTAATTTGTGCATCGATGCCATATGTCATAAGAAAAGTTGAATTTGATAATAATCGCCTTTCCCTAGATAGTTCGATATTTTTCATGGGGGTTAAATGGATCAACTACAACGGTGCCAGATCACACGCCTCACCACTGTGATAAATACGAGGTCTGTCCCAAAAGTTCCAGGACTTTTGTTATATCTCGTAAACTAATCATCAGAGTGACGCGTTCTTGGGCTTATCTGATAGCTGATAAGCTGCCAAATCACCCTAAATTGACCGATTTTGATTATCTCAATCAGTCCTCATTGTATGATCGAGTGATTGAGATCGTCTCAGGTGCGGTCTGCGATTTGTATCATGGAGTCATTTTTAGAGCAAAGATGTAATATTAAGTTTTGTTTTAAGCTCGGTATGACTTTTACCGAAACTTTTAAATCTTTACAAAAAGTTTATAGTGAATGTTGCATGAGTCGAAGTAGATGCAATGAGTGGTTTTTGCGATTTAAAAACGGTCGTGAGTCCATTGAAGATGACGAGCGTGCAGGTCGACCGTTAACCGCAACTGACATTTGTCATTTGGAAGAAGTGCGCGAAAAAATCGTTGTCGACGGCCGGTTAACTGTTCACGAACTCGCAGACGAGTGTAATATTTCTAAGAATTCTGTAAATAGAATTCTAGTGGAACAATTAGATATGCATCGAGCCCCAGCGGAAATCGTCCCACGGGTTTTGTCGGATGAGCAAAAAATGAATCGGGTATCAATTTGCCAGGAATTTTTTGATCGTTCGAACACAGAGGTGAGTTTTTTTAATAAAATTATTACTGGCGATGAGACTTGGGTGTACGGTCATGATATGGAAACCAAAGACCACTCTTCCCAGTGGATTGAAAAATCGGCCGCGAGACCCAAAAAAGCGCGACAGGTCCGATCAAACGTGAAGAAAAAAAAAAAATCCAAAACCACAAATAAAAAATCGCAAACCACTTTTGACTTTGCCCTCTTTGAGGTCATGTAAAATCTATGCCGTTCAAAGAAACGACATTCTGTGAAAACAGGGTGATTTGAAAGCTTATCAGCTATCAGATAAGCCCAAGAACGCGTCATTCTGACGATTAGTTTACGAGATACAACAAAAGTCCTGGAACTTTTGGGACAGACCTCGTAGATAAATAAATATGCGACGGAAAAAATGAAGCTGAGCAACTTACCACTTCCTGGAACGTATATGTTGAGGTTGAGACAGTCTTCGCTTTGATTGGTCAGGTGAGGGAGAAGGCGCGATAAAAAAGTGAGGCGGCCCCGGGGCAAAGTCTGAAGCACTGCAGTCACGTTCGATATATTCGGAAGCCGTTGAGGGCAGACAGGTGGAAGGGTGTCGGCTAATTTCGTGCCCGACCATTTCACAGGTTCCTTGGCTGCGGAGAATCGCAGGTCTCCTATGGGGGGCGCAGCGTAGGGGACTCCAAGGAAAGCTTCTGCCGGTTCCAGGTGATGAGAGTTCAACTCCAGTATTATCTGTGGGATAGGAAAAAAAGAAAAAACATTTTGAAAAAACAAAGGATAAAAGAAAAAAGACAGCAATGGGTCTGTAGCAAACTTTTGCTACAGCGATAAAAAGTGTTTACTCCAATGTAAAATCGCCTGAAAAGTCCATTGGTGGCATCATAAAGTCAATAAATACAATATTAAACTCACAAGAGGCGTTTAATGAAATCCAAGATGGCGGAGAAATATCGAGCAATTTGTATGTACGCACCACGAACATCCAAGGATAGCCAACTTCACAATATCTATCACAACCAATCACAACGTAAACAAACACATAACCTCTACCTCCAGTGAGGTTGTCAAAGTTGGCTGTCCTTGGATGTTCGAGGTGCATGCATACAAATTGCTCGATATTTCTCCGCCATCTTGGATTTCATGAAACGCCTCTTGCGAGTTTATTATCGCATTTTATGACTTTTTGATGCCACCAATGGACTTTTCAGGCGATTTTACATTAGATTAAACACTGTTAATCGTTGTAGCAAAAGTTTGCAACAGACCCATTGAAACGTGTTAGTAAGCTGACGAAATGTTTGAATAGAAAAACAAGCAGGGAAAATTCCAACACGCAGGTGTTGGAAAAGCGTGCCACTAAAGTCTGAACAGTTTCAATGTTTTTGCTAGTAATGATATTTAGACACCATTCATCAGAAAAGAACCAAGTGACATGGAGCTGATCTCGAGAAAATTGAGTCCAAAGTTGAAGAGCTAGCATTTAAACAATAAGCTTGGAATTACTAACGTTATGATTTCATTCAATTACAGTGTTTTGTTTTTGCATTTTAACACCGGCAAAGTGGAATTTCCCATGCACGAGAGGTATTTAATTTTTAGCGTTTAAAGTGACTTCGTTCTTTTTTTTTTTTTTTTTTTAGCATAATCACGAAAAAGGAATCTCTAAAAGAAACCAAGAGGCAGTTGGTCCACACTGTTGATTATTAAGTCAGTTCCAAATTATATAAAAGGAACCAAGTTGGAGTTGGTTTTTTACGTGACTCAGATTAAGGTTACACCAAGTTTTCATTTGATTGCATCATACGGACAATGAAATCAACGAAGCTCATCAGCTCCACTTTTACCGAAAATTTCGACGGGAAATAATTGTTATTAGAAGAAGCACTTGTTGCTTCGAGATTCAGTATTGCTAGCCCTAACAACCAATAACTCAGTTTTACAAAAAAATGTCACTTGGTTCTCTTGTGACAAATGCTGTCCAATGGAGCTTGTTTGGTGACAAATGATGAAAAAAAAAAAATTTAGATCAGATGTATCTATGAGAAAATGTGTCAAAGGAGTTGTTTTTTTTCAAAACTTTGGAGGGGTCTAGCTCAGAAGAGAAACATTTGCAAACTTTGGAGGGGTCTAGCTCAGAAGAGAAACATTTGCAGCACATTTTTATACAGAAAAATAAAATCTTATATGTTGACTCCAAAGATACACTCCATTAGACCCCCAGAATTTTCCATCATCTCCAAAAAAAATGTGTCCAGCAAAAATCCGAACCTGGGTGCGGCGAGTGGGTAGGGGTTAGGACCACTGTACGTACGATCTAAAGACAAACCCTCCGAATATTCCACCATCTCTAAAAAAAATTGTCCAGCAAAAGTTAAGGTCCTAACCTATGCGCGGCGAGGGGGGAGGAGAGAACCACTACGGACAATCTTACAGAACAAACCCTTAGAATTTTCCACCATTCCAAGAAAAATTTGTCGAACAAAAGTTCGGGTGCGAACCTGTGTGCGGTGAGGGGGGAGGACCACTTCGAGCAATCATAGAACAAACCATTCGAATTTTCCACCATCTTAAAAAAATTGTCCAGCAAAAGTTCAAGTTCGAACCTGTGTGCGGCGATTGGGTGGGGAGGGTGGCATGACCACTACGGAAAATCTTATAACAATAATCCCTTCAAATTTTCCACAATCTCAAATAACATTTGTCCAGCAAATGTTTGGGTCCGAACCTGTGTGCGGCAATTGGGAGGGGGTGGGGGTTAAGACCACTACGAACAATCTTAAAACCAACCCTTCGAATTTTCAACCATCTCAAAAAAATTGTCCGGCAAAAGTTCAAGTTCGAACCTGTGTGCGGCGGGTAGGTGGGGGAGTAGGACCACTACGGACAATCTTAAAACAAACCCTTCGAATTTCCCGCTAGCTCAAAAAAATTTGTCCAGAAAAAGTTCAATTTTGAACCTGTGTGCGGCGAGTGGGGGGGGGGGGGTAGGACCACTACGGACAATCTTAGAACAGTCCCTTCGAATTTTCCACCATCTCAAAAAAAATTGTCCAGCAAATTTTCAGGTCCGAACCTGTGTGCGGCGATTGTGGGGGGGCGGGGTGGTAAGACCACGACGGACAATCTTATAACAATAATTCCTTCGAATTTTCCACCATCTTAAAAAATGTGTCCAGCAAAAGTTCGGGTCCGAACCTGTGTGCGGCGAGTGGGGGGGGGGGGGTTAGAACCACTACGGACAATCTTAAAACAAACCCTTCGAATTTCCCACCAACTCAAAAAAAAATTGTCCCGCAAAAATTTGGGTCTGAGCCTGGGTGCGACGAAAAAAATCAATACTAGTGGAATATAGGTTGGCACGAATGACTTAGGTTGCTAGACCTGTATAGAATTCCCGTTCAAAGGAATTCGAGTTTGACGCTTAATATTTTAATGAAATTAACAGGAATACCAAAACTTTTACAATTTTAAGAAAATAGACGCCGAGACCTCCTGGATCGCAGCAATAACTTAACAATTAATGAAACCAGTTTTAAGAAAATAGGTTTTTAATTTTTCAAACCTTTCCCGCCAAGGTGTGGCCATAAGCAAGACATGCAACACATATATTAGATATGAAAACGAAAACAAAAAGCGTACCGTATATAAAATATACGGCACGCTTAAAAGAGTTTATCACATAGATTGTTGACCGATGCTATGATGAAAAAATAACATTGGAAGCGACTTCTTCCGGAACAGGGACAATGGAGGCAACTGCCCCCCCCCCCCCCGAAGATTCTAAAAGTAACAAAGATTTAAGAGTAAAAAAGTGCTGACCTTTTTTTTGTTTTGTATAGAAAAACAAAACTTGAACTAGAATTTGGTGGTCACCTATAATTTGATGTTGGAATGTAGGGCCGTAAATATAGGGTATACAAGGCTGTATGACTCTAAAATTATATTGATGAGCAAAACAAAAAGTATTCAAAATTTTGCCCCCCCCCCCAGCCGGACTCGAAATGACGCCCCTGAACAGGAGCATGTTCAGCAAGCAAATGATTTTTTCAGTGGCGACTCGTGCTATTCGGCAACAGGTTTTGTGGCATTGAAACCTATTCAAAAGTATCGATTTCTCAGGGTATCAGTGCATCTCCTGAAGTTCGATTATTTTACGTAAGTTCAAATGTTGTTGTCACATTGAAAGATCCATCATCTTTTTTTCTTATTTCCGATGGCGCCATTAAAAAATTTCAAAATCAGGTAAGTAGAAACCCCCGAAAATTGAAACCCCGAAAAAGGTAGAATTAATTCATAAGTTCCACACAGCCAACATGTCCGTTCAAAAATGCGCTTATGGAAAACTTACAGTGAATCGGAGTTTGTTTGGAACCAGATATCCCCTAACGGCAATCGAACTATGGTCTGAGATCGTCAAGAAGTGGCCAAAAATCAGAAAGTGAATTTCTCATAAATTTATATCGTTTATAAACTTTCATTTGGAACCAGATATCCCCTAACGGCAATCGAACTATGGTCTGAGATCGTCAAGAAGTGGCCAAAAATCAGAAAGTGAATTTCTCATCAATTTATCGTGTATAAACTTTCAAGGGCAATTTTCATCACAGAAAACACCTTTAGTAAGTCATTCAAACCAATAAATGTCACAGGAAAATTTTAATTCAAGCTTAAAAAATCGATAACGTTGATTTTTGACGACTGTGTTTTCCACAGATTTTTGGCCACTTTTCTCGAGCTCAGACTAGAGTCCCTATATGTAGAGAGTTAAGACAAGAGGGTAGTCAACTTCTGATTGGTCGAGGAATTTTAGGCTCTACGGACGCCGCCATTGGATGCGATTTTGCACTTTTGTTTTGTTTACCAACGGTCTTTTACGGATAAAAGAGTTAATTTGCGACGAATCTGTTAATTTTAATCATAATGCACCACAAGAATGTCCATAAATCTCAAAATAATCATTAAAAGGCGTGAATACATGTCGATCAACAAAATCAGGGAAAGATTACATCGTTTCAAACTTAGCGGAACTGTAATCTTTGCTGTGGAGCAAAACACAACAACGGCCTCAGAATGTATACAAATGTGCAAAATCGCATCCAATGGCGGCGCCCATGATTTCTCTTGTCTTAACTCTCTACGTATAGGGACTCTGGCTCAGACCATAGGCAATCAATACGATATATCGCCGTACTAATAAAATAGTCCATAATCGGATACCACCCCCAGTGGATACGAGAGGGAACCACTCACCCCAACACCGACTGAGAGAGCACAGCATCAAACATTAGCAAAACATAATACCGCGCCAAAAAACCTCTCTCTCCCGCTTTGAGTATACATACGTGCGTGCCCTGTGCAGTGTGCATGAGCAGGCCAAGTTTAAACGAGTGTTTATTGTGGGAGGGCAGAAGAGTTCTGGGACGGGGGGTGGTGGTGGTGGTGGTGGTGGTGGTGGTGGTTGTAAAGAGAAGAGACGGTAATTTTCACGATATCCCATTTTCAAAACGCGACGGGGTGCAACTTGCAAGGCGCAAGATGCAAGACGCGAGGCAGCCAACACAACAACACGAGGGTGGTAAAGACGAGGGGGGGGGGGGGGGGGGGGGGGGGGGGGTGAAAAAAAGAGGAAGGAATAAAGGCAAAGGGATTTCACTGGGATTGGTGGAAGCGAGAGGGGGGACTGAAAGAGAAAGGGTGAGAGGGGGTTGATGAGAGAGAGGATCCGAGAAAAACCGGGAAAACGAGACTGTCGAGCGTCAGAGTAAATGTATATTTGCTGGCTGGCGAAAGAGGAATCCCAAGCTACTTTAATGTGGTGACGCCGGCCGGGCGCGGCACGGCGCAGGGGCGGCAAACATGCATGCTCGCGAGTATTTAGTTGAGCGAGTTGATATTTACGGGCTGCATAAAGCGGGACTGACTGTCATAGCGTAGGAGCAGCCAGCAGGACCAGGGCCTTAATTCAGTTCTTAACAGCCACTTCAAAAGACCGAGAATGAGAAAACCCTCCCCCTCTCCCCTCCCCCTACACAACCCCCTCAACCCCCCTTCCCTTCGTCGCACTCTTCCTTCCTTAGTCTGCGGCGCGACACAGTATGAGCCTCGTTGTACTTTTTAGAACGACACAAAACCTTATCCGACAAACCTCCATCCCTTTCTCCCTCATCCGTACTCGCCCCTCCTAGTCTAACCACCGATCTGTGCTTGCACTACACGATATCATGTCTCTGCATAGATATTCAGGTGTTCATATTTGTATTAAAGTCGACAAAGTTTAAGAAAAGACGTAAACAAGACATTTACGGGCTAGAGAGTACGCGATGAATATATATTTTTTTTTTTTTTTTGTCTCTCTCGCTCTTTCTTTATCTATTTCACTTTGCTTTGTCGGTAGGGGTTGCCGCACGACAAAAGGGACGGCCGTAAATCAACGCAGATCCCATAAATCCCGGCTTTTTACGACTTTCTGAGCTGAATCCCCGAGACTTACGGATAAACGCTCTAAACAAGACCCCGCGACAAACAACGAAATACGTGTATTCAACCAAATTGAAAGCTGCGTGGTGGTATAAAATTCAGCTCATAAAATTTTCATCATCGGATGCATCACTTTTTCATTTCTTCGCTTTCTTTTTTTTTCTTTCCTCCGCTCAATCGACTTCGTTAAAAATTTTGATCTGCTTAATAGAGGAGGGTGATATTCCGGGAACTAAGTAAATTGAGTCAAGCTTCACAAATACAGATTCCCAAGAGTCGGGGTTCATCAGTTCGAACCGAAACCTCGCCAGTTTACTGAAATTTGTGAATCTCATTGAACTGCGAGATTTTTTAGCTCAAAAACGTATCTGCTAAGGGGTCATTCCAGCGTAATGGACACACCACAGAGGCACACCACAAACATAAATTAAATTGTTTGTATTTTATTAGTTCATTAATTTTAGGCATAATGGAGAAACTATACTAGGATATGCAGCATTTTTCAGCATAGGATACATCCGTGAATTAATTTGTGTAGCTTTTCAGAGGTTATAATTCAAATTTGGTAAAGGCACAGCCCAAAACAGCACGTAATGGGTGATACACTTTTTGGATGTCAGTTTTTTTTTGTAAGCATTAAACGTTATAAAACTTCGAGAGTTGAACAGTCAACGAAATATGAACCAAGTTTATTTAAGTTTTCTTCGTAGGGTCACGATAACTAACGCTGAACACCGCTCATCATACTTAATACTGAAATATATACCGATGAAAAAGAATCGATCCTTGGAGGGGGGGGGGGTTCCGTCGATATAACCTTTAAGAAATCGATACTTTTGCATACGTTTAAATCGGAGAAAAACGATAGTTTACTTTTCAGATTTTTCAGATGTTCACCGCCGACGCGATCGATTTCATTGACAAAAATTCTCTGATAAACTTGGAGGGATTCGAGTTGCCACGATCAAAGTCTCTCAGTTCCAAAGATCTTTTGAAACGGACGGTTCACAGCGAGCGAGTTAAAAAGGCGAAGTAAAAAAAGGTAAGGAGAGTTGAATAGAATATTAAATGAATATAAAATACCGTACGACAAGCTGGAAAAGCCACGAAGAAAAAAAAGCCTTACTTTGTGATTAATTATGTGTCTTTACTTAACAAATCTGTTTCTTTGCATCTTCAATTTGTTCAAACTAGAACAGCCTGATTCAGTCTTGGCAGCAGTTTTTTTTTTTTTTCTTTTTTCTTTTTCAACAGAGCCACTTTTATTTAAATAGCTCTGGAGGTTCATTCAAACATCCTGCATCTCAATTGAGAACATCGCTGGAAAAAAACTAGGTTCATGAAACATTAAGACGTGCTCGTTCATCGGACTTGGCTTTAAAATGCAATTGAAAGACAAGGGAAAGAGCAGATCTCGCATTTTTCGTGACCTCGTCAGCGATGACCTCAATTTAGCACCCGACCCGTTTCAAATGCAATGTGCGCGAATAACGTTCGCGCCAGCGATGCCTCAAATTATTTTACTCCCTTTAAAAATTCCAATATTTATACTCACATTTAATATGATATTACAACTGTATATATAGATGAGGCCGAATATTCGACACCATCCTAACAGACCCATTGATCGAGTCTATTTACTTAAACGGAAGCAAACGGTTCTGCCAACCTTTGCTGACGAAATTCTGTTTCTTTCGAAAGAAATTCGAAAAATTCGAAAACTCATTATAACCCATATCTCTGCCTCTTCAATAAATCTTAATCTTTCGACTGAATCTAATGAAATTCCACTAGTGAATATTTAAAAACGCAGAATCTTTTATATACTTCGTTTTATATTTAAAAATTAAAATGCTTTGGACGTCTTTTCACTATGGGCATTTTTTCACAGTGAACATGCCTCCGCATTGGGCTTAATATTCTTGGACATTTCTTCTGGCCACCATTTTTTTCTCTCGATAAGTAGAACGGGTTCACATCTCCAATACAGTGAAAGACAAAAATCAAAAGCCATGAATAAATAACTAAAATATTTCACATTATTCTCACGTTAATCCTATTAGTACATCGAAGTTTTGACACTCTCAGCATCAGAAAATTCATCTGTCATGAGCGACGAATGACCGGGAATGTTAAAACTTTGATTCACTAATAGGAATAACATGAGAAGAATGCGAATC
The DNA here is from genome assembly GCA_011764245.1 of Trialeurodes vaporariorum. Taxonomy (NCBI): domain Eukaryota; kingdom Metazoa; phylum Arthropoda; class Insecta; order Hemiptera; family Aleyrodidae; genus Trialeurodes; species Trialeurodes vaporariorum. Next base: position 43,086,474 of record VMOF01000001.1, read on the forward strand.
ATTTTAGTTAATTATTTATGGTTATTCAGAAAACAATTTTTGCCCACACTGAAAAAAAAATCGCTGAATTAGTTAAAAGTATGGACACCACTTAAAAACTATTAGTTTAACTCTTTAAAATAGTTAAAGAATAGTTGAATTAACACGGCACGGAGTTAATTTAACTAATTCAAATAGTCAAACTAACAGTTTTTAAGCGGTGTCCATACTTTTAAGTAGGGAGTCGAACCGAACCGAACCGCTGAAAAATGTTGAACCGAACCGAACCGTGAACCTTAATTTTAAAAATGGCTTGAACCCGAACCGAACCTGAACCGATAATTGAGACAGTGTGAACCGACAAAAAAACCGTTTCACAGACGGTTCAAAAGTTGTGAAAAGAAGTGACGAAAGAATCCTGAGTCCTAAATTGTCTTTGTAGGATTTTGTTGCGGAAAAAGAATGTTTCAAAGAATCGTTTAATGTTTAATTTTTCCGAGAAAAAGTAAATACGGGAGATTCAAGAATTTTAGTAACAAAATTCAAAAATGGTCCATCCAATTTTTTATTTTTTTGAATAAGTATTTAATATCAAGCGATTTAAGCTAAAACAAACTGAGCTGAGTGAATGTAAGCAGAGGAAGTCACGCTAAAAATATAACGAACTAGCCAATTTGTTTCCATCAGGATGGCACTGACTTAGCTAAAAAAGGTGGAAAGTAGGAATTCGTGTGAATAATAAATTTGAAGACGAAACAAAAAATTTGTCATTTCATTCCTCTGAGACGGTTCATGAACCTAAAATTTGGCCGAACCGCCTTTGAAACGGTTCAAAAACCTAAATTTTTGCCGAACTGAACCGAACCCGAACGAAAATTCCGCGCGAACCCGAACCGAACCACCAACCGAAATTCTAAAAACTGCCTAAACCCGAACCGAACCTGAACCTTTTTTTTGGCCGGTTCGATTCCCTGCTCTTAAGTAGAAATTAGTTAAATTTAGCTTATTTTTTTTCAGTGCATCTTTGCTCCAATATGTGGATTGAAAATAATTCAGTCATTCTTTCTTGAGCAGTCTAAGTAAGTAGTAAGTACAGGGTGTGGCAGACCACCCGTCCACTATCTTTATCTCAAAAACGGCCGAAAATTGAGCTTCGGGGGCAAAACTTTCATTGGGTATATCGACCCCAAGGAATACAATGAAAATATTTTCAGCCCCCCAAAACCACCCCTTGGGGGTTATTTAGGGGGGTGGGTACCCGTATCTCGAAAAAATCAAATAGAAAGGGTATGTTTTGACATTGGAATCTAATACGGCGTAAAAAAATAAAACTTTTTTATACTCAAGTTTTTTTTCTAAAAACCACCCTTTTTTGAGTTAGGGGTGGTTTTCCAAAAATTTAGGGGTAATCTTTGATTGACCGCTGTGACCCTCCAAATGATTGGATTTCAAAAAACTAAGAAGTTTCTGAAAGGGCAGACCAAGGGCTTTCTTTTGATGTATCACAACCCTATTTTTTGTGAAAAAGGGTACAAGGCCCCCTCACCCCAAAATTTTGGGGCTTCGGGGGGCCCTACGTAAAAATTGTCAAATGTAAAGGTATGGCTTGTGATACATCATTTGAAAGGTCTTTCAGAGACAAAAAAAGTGATACCCCCCAAAAGTCGTAAAAACAACCCCCTTCCAAAATGGCGGCCGTTTTAAGGTTAGGGGGCTCAAGGGGGGACCTTCGGAAAAATGATCCAAAATTGAACGATACATGGCTAAAAGGGTCTTAAAAAGAAAAAAATAATGGTTCAAACCGCGAGTCAAACCGACTTTTCAATCCAAAGTTAGGGCCGATTGAAATTTAGGGGTAGTTGGGTTTCCCAAAAAGGCACCCCTAAATTTCAATCGGCCATAACTTTGGATTGAAAAGTCGGTTTGACTCGCGGTTTGAACCATTATTTTTTTCTTTATAAGACCCTTTTAGCCATGTATCGTTCAATTTTGGATCATTTTTCCGAAGGTCCCCCCCTTGAGCCCCCTAACCTTAAAACGGCCGCCATTTTGGAAGGGGGTTGTTTTTACGACTTTTGGGGGGTATCACTTTTTTCGTCTCTGAAAGACCTTTCAAATGATGTATCACAAGCCATACCTTTACATTTGACAATTTTTACGTAGGGCCCCCCGAAGCCCCAAAATTTTGGGGTGAGGGGGCCTTGTACCCTTTTTCACAAAAAATAGGGTTGTGATACATCAAAAGAAAGCCCTTGGTCTGCCCTTTCAGAAACTTCTTAGTTTTTTGAAATCCAATCATTTGGAGGGTCACAGCGGTCAATCAAAGATTACCCCTAAATTTTTGGAAAACCACCCCTAACTCAAAAAAGGGTGGTTTTTAGAAAAAAAACTTGGGGATAAAAAAGTTTTATTTTTTTATGCCGTATTAGATTCCAATGTCAAAACATACCCTTTCCATTTGATTTTTTCGAGATACGGGTACCCACCCCCCTAAATAACCCCCAAGGGGTGGTTTTGGGGGGCTGAAAATATTTTCATTGTATTCCTTGGGGTCGATATACCCAATGAAAGTTTTGCCCCCGAAGCTCAATTTTCGGCCGTTTTTGAGATAAAGATAGTGGACGGGTGGTCTGCCACACCCTGTATATACCCCAGTGGCGGCTCGTGCAATCTGGCAACCAAGCAATTTTGCCATTTAAACGTATGCAAAAAGATCAATACTAGGTGAGGCGCTACGCCTCACCAAGTAATCGATTATTTTACACAGTTTTAAATGGAGGAAATCCATTGTTGCCACATTGCACGAGCCGCCGCTGATATACCCTCGACTCGACTCTATTTTTAATTCGTATTAATATTCAGACACAGTTTGTTGCCATCATTTTATCGTGTTCTCCATCATTTTCATCTTCGTGGGTAGGTATAAATAGAGTGATAAACTGATTAAATATTCGTCTCTTTCACTCCGTTTCCGCGAATTTTTCGGAACTTCTTTACCGCTCATTGCCTCACAAACTCGAGTTTAAAACCGTACCTAGCATGTTTTCGGCCCTCATAAATTCACTCGATCCTAATAGGTAAAAGGTGCAACTTCTGTGATTAACTAACTTTTTTCCGGTTCATAAAATAGTTCAAAGTTTCCCTTTTTCTTTTTCTTTTCCTTCTTTTTCTAATTTTATCTCGGTACTATCATCGAGTAAAACGGCAGCAGTTTAATCAAACTTTTGAGCTAAGAGCAAGAAACTTCCAGCCAAGCATTGCAGCTGTTTGTGCGGCAATTTTTGTAACTTTTAATAGGAAACAGTCTTAAATAAAGCTTGGGTTTTTTTTCCTGAACAACTTAGCCGTGGCTTTTCTCATTTTGCCGCTTCTTCAGTATTTTCAACCTCTTTCACTTACATTCCTAAAAACATATATATACCCATCTCATAGCTTCCAAATATTAAATAAAATATACAGAAAGATAAAAAGCATTTCCGAACCACTGCTTCGCGTTACTAATAAATTTGAAATAATGCTGAAAATTCAATTTCAGTGTTTCTGCAAGTCAAGTGACGCTAATAGTCGAATAACGCTGTTTTAGATGTTTTTCAAAATTTGAAAGGGCATGTTGCGTGCTTTTGCTTTAGCAATATGGCACCTTGATTTTTTTCCTTTAATTAAGTGAAATACATAAACTACAAAAACACGTCTTAACAACTTTCAAAATTTACACAGTAACTCATGCTAACGTTTTGAAAGGAACCTCCAAGTTCTGCTGGGGGGGGGGGGGGGGGTTGCGACCCCTATCGAGGAAATACATTTTTGGGGGCCCTGAAGAAATGTCGCGGAGGGCCCTCGAGTTCCCCAATCAGCGATTGTGTTCCAATTTTACGAGCTTTCATTATGGCCACCAATGAAAATTTGTTTAAGGGTTTTGTGAGTATATTAATAAATTACGTGATATTTTAATGCACTCCTTGTCATTTCAGCTGGTTTTTACTCAAAAATTAACTATTTGATCACTTGCAGAAAAAGTTAGCGAGATCGATTCCCATTGTGAGAACATCTGAATCATTCTGAAGACCTGGAATCGTCTAAATGAGAACTACGTTTGAACGATTCGTTCCAGCATGTGCGACCGGGTTTCCAGATCTTTCGAAAAAAACAACCACCACTTTATTTCCCATGCCCTTTTATATGGAACGCGCGCACGTTCCAGTAAATATGGCAACAATGGTACACAAAGTCTGGGTCCAAACCCTTCATCTTGGCTCGGCTACTGCCTGAGCACTATCTCTATAAATATACGGATGTCATACTTTACCAGAGAGCACGGGGAGAGAAATATGGTGAGGATGGATGAGAAAAGAAGGAGGGGGGAGGGGGGGACGGAGCGGAGCGGAGCGGAGGGGAAGGGGGGAGGGGGGAGAGGAGAATGAGACAATAGCTCTTTGAAAATTACTAATCATAACTGCTGCACAAAGTTGCGCTACGCCACAAAGTGGATCGAAATATTGAATTTTTTGGACATGCAATCTGACAACATTGTATTTTGTCCCTTTGACAGTGACGGCTCGAGTAATTTGGCAACCATGCTTATTTGCCATTTGAACCTATGAAAAAAAATATATCGATATCTCGGGGGCGCAATTGCATCTCCTGAAGATCGATTGTTTTACATACGTTTAAATGGAGATAATCAGTTGTTGCCACATTGCACGAGCCGCCACTGCCCTTTGAAGCTACGGAAAAGGTCATCATAATTCATCGTCCATCTGATGTATTGGCGTACTTAAGTCAAATCCAACGTTTCAAAATTTCCTGAGTCATTTTTATTTTTTCAACCACGATCAATCATCCAAATCTTAAATTAATATTTTTCTGTGATTCTTTGACTCATGAAGAACATATGAAAAAAATATTCACTATCATTCGTACAAGCTGAACCATTGGTCCTACGTCGACCAGAGACAAATAGAGACCGTGCACTCCCTATTCTTCCCGTGTTAGAAAAGTGAAGCAAGTTTAGCGGTCACAGTTTTGTTCGGGAGTCACCGGCTGCAACGATAAACAGTCGCCTATTGTTGAGTGGTGAGCTCAACAAAAGGATGTGATTCGTCCGCGGTCCCGGAAACGGAAAGAGGTTTTGCTTGGCGAATGCAAACCACGCGCTCATCAGTCAACAATAGGCGACTGTTGGCTGTTGTTTCGATGAGTTCCGACGAAAATTGAGCCAGACAAGTGGACACCTGTCGCAAGGTTTGTGCTGGGTCTCTATTTGTCTCTGGCGTCGACGATTCGACGTCACCCGCACTACACCTAGCCCGAGCCTCGCTTGGTCTTGAGAGAACGCAAGAAAAGAATGATAAGAGAGCATTATTGGTACGTGTAATACGGGTTGCGTCGCATCGTCGACACAGGACTTATGGCTCTGCTTGTATGTACTAGCGCTAGCGGGGACAAAGATACCTGGCCAGAGTATGCAACACGCAACACACCTAATACATGCGTTGAATGGGATGCTGTGTATTGATTATTGCATACCCTGGCTAGGTATCTTTGTCTCCTCTAGTACATGCATTGTCCTTCGAAAATTAAAAACTTGGAAGGTGGTCATGAAACGTTGGATTCGACTTACGCCTGTACGTCAGACGGACAAAGATATTTGGTGCTCAATGAAAACCTACGATTTCGACCTTTTGACTGCGCTTTAAACGGACCAAATAGGGGATTGAAGAGTTGATTCTTGCATAAAAACCAGTAAGAATGATGATGAGTACACTAAAAAATCACGAAATTCACTCTCAGAATCGGGCTTGATGGCGGAGAGACGCAGGTATATCACGGGAGATTCCTATCTAAATTAGGACATATCTCTGTGTTTCCGTAGAGAAAGTGACATAATAGACAGGAATCTCCCTGACACCTGGTGAATCGCTGTTGATACGATCTTGCCGTTATAGCAGTTATGTGAGTTTATTACTGAATTTTAGACTTTCTCAGTGTGATTTTCGTGATCTCCGCTGGTCTTTACATCAGAATGGACTATTTATTTCCTAATAGCAAAAGTTTGCAAGAGCCCCATTACGTGTTGGTCCCATAAGGCAGCTGTTCTCAAGTTGAGGTCTGCAATCCGACTTCAAGGGGTCCGCAGGGGGCCACCCCCTGGAATAAATGGATTAAGAGAAAAACTGGAATAGGGCTCTTGCAAACTTTTGCTATTAGGAAATAAATAGTCCAATCTGATGAAAAGACCAGCGGAAATCAGGATACTCACAACGAGAAAGTCTAAAATTCAGTAATAAACTCACATCACTGCTGTAACAACGAGATCGTAATGGCGGTTCAACGCAGGTATCATGAGAGATTCCTGTCTAATTTGTCACTTTCTCTACGACAACACAGGGATATGTCTCAAATTAGATAGGAATCTCCCATGATACCTGCGTCTCTCCGCCATTAAGGTCGATTCTGAGAGTGAATTTCGTGATTTTTTAGTGTACTCATCTTCATTCTTACTGGTTTTTATGCAAGAATCAACTTTTCAATCCCTTATCGCAAAAGTTTGCAAGAGTCCCATTCCAAAACTTTTCTTGGAGACTTCCTACATTAGGAAAGTGCCATTTGAAATACATGGAGGATAAAAAGAAGACAACGATCAACTAGAGGATAAGAACCGTAACTTTTTATGGCATCAATCAGTGATGCTATTGCTTACTTATGCTTCGCTTGCTATTTTGCTAGAAAATCAAAATATCGATTAAAATTATGATTTTTTTATAATAATGACGCTTTCTCGATGATTTTGAGGTAATAAGTTGGCCTTTACAGCTATATTACAAGCAGATTTCCGTATTTTTCCGCTGTCACCAATGGTCGTTTGGTGTCGTTTTTGGGCACCAAACGACCATTGGTGACACCAAACTACTATAGGTGACAGCCGGAAAAATACGGAAATCTGCTGTAGAATAGCTGTGAAAGCCGTCTCATCACCTCAAAATCATCGTGAAATCTGCATTTCAATCGATATTTTGATTTTCCATCAAAATAGCAAGAAGCATAAGCATCAGTAGCATCACCAGGGCCGGATTTATGTAGCAGGGGGCCCCGGGGCGGCGGACTTGTGGTGGGGGCCCCCCTCCCGGTAAATCCTAGGAATAATAAATTATAAATTCCCTGCTTATAAAGGCATATCGAGTAACAGAAGTAAATTATTACTCTGATAAAAAAACGTTAATAACTTTTTACAGTTTCGTTAGTAGTTTTTAATGTTTCTTTATTTTTTTAAGGGTTATTTTACCAAAAGCTTCACTTCCAACATTGCCGGACTGTTACAGTATTGTAATGATAGAAAAAAGGAAGTTCATCAACCATCAATACCAAATAAAAAAGGACCTGCTTTGAGGTGGGGGCCCTGGGGCGCGCGCCCCGGTCGCCCCGCATTAAATCCGGCCCTGAGCATCACTTATGCCGCAAAAAATTACGGTTAAAGATCTACTAGAGGAAGATTTGAGGAGAATGAGGTAAATGGGGAACAGAGAATGGGTCTGTTGCAAACTTTTGCTACAACAATTAAGAGTGTTTAATCTAATGTAAAATTGCCTGAAAAGTCCATTGGTGGCATCAGAAAGTCATAAAATGCAATAATAAACTCACCAAAGGCGTTTAATGAAATCCGAAATGGCGGATAAATATCTAGCAATTTGTATGCATGCACCAGGAACATCCAAGGATAGCCAACCTCACAATATCGACCACAACCAATCTCAACGTAAACAAACACATGACCTCTACCTCCAGTGAGGTTGTCAAAGTTGGCCATCCTTTAATATTCACGGTGCATGCATACAGATTTCTCGATATTTATCCGCCATTTTGGATTTCATTAAACGCCTCTTGTGAGTTTATTTTTGCATTTTATGACTTTTTGATGCCACCAATGGACTTTTCAGGCGATTTTACATTAGATTGAACACTCTTATTCGTTGTAGCAAAAGTTTGCAACAGACCCATCATTGGATTACGGGACTGATTGAATCATAATTGGCGGTAACCACACAGGCCCAGTCAGAATAAATAATAGATTGGGGAAAAGTCAAATTTATGGAGATAGAATGGATCTTATTTACTGTGCAAATTGAAAATTATGGGGTTGAAAATTTTTGGATTTGGTGGAAATCTCAAGGTTGGCACGGACTAAGAAAATAAAACTATAAATTTTTCATGCCAGAGAAAATCCACATTTTGATCCAGTGAGCGTCATACTCTTCCGCTATAACCGCTGTACGACGGTAGATGAATCCAGGCTCTCACCGGGACAGGTGCTCATAATCGATAGGTACTATATTTTATTCTCGACCGACCAAGCGACCGACAGACAAATACCTTTTATAAAAATTGTTGTCACCCGGAGCGCGGCTTCCGCTGCTTCCTCCCAAAGCCTGGGAGCGCCTTCCTCCTTACTTCCTGTTGGAGTTAGATTTATCGAATTAGCCATTCTTTCGAGCACGAGTTTGTTCCAGGTAAGGATATTATGCGCTTTAACTTTATTATATAGATAAACGAGTATAATTGATAACGGATGAAAGCTGATTGGTTTTGTGCGGTTCGGACGTCAATAATATCGTCCTTTGAAGTCCCGCGTTTACATTTGAGCATATCCGGTATCTAATGGTACCCTGCGTTTTCATTCATATAAACAAAGATGCAATGCAGTACCTACTCAAACGCCAGGGGGAAAAATAGCTAAAAACCCAAAAGATAATTAATTTTAAGCTGTGACAATGCTATGATGAACGGTAATTAATTTCAAGAGACTCAGATATGTCAACTTTGTAAAGATGCGTGCAGGTATAAAATTAAAGACAGGGAAAAAGCTCGATTTGCCCCACAACAACACTTGTAAAACCTTGACAATGTCATCCATAGTGGATCTAAATGAAAGCGAAAGAATGAAATGAAAATGAAAGATCTAAAAGTGCGACAATCTGTTGTGCAGTGCAATGCAAGGACGACTATCACGTTTCCCTTTTTAATTTATTCAATTTTTTCCCATTTAAATAAATTAAAAATACTTGAATATTTTACAAATTTGGCAACACTGGAAATTTCAGATGGCATAATATAACCTAAGATAATAAGCAATGTTATTATTACTAGTTACAACATCTGATTTTAACGACAAAAAATACCTCTACGCATAATAACAGAGGAACGATCATGAAAATGAGATTCTGCCCACTTTTCTATGGATGGTTCGGTTACTTAAAAAAATGTTTTCCAAGAGTTGTTGCAACTTGTTGCAGACGAACTATGCAGGAAGTTGGTCACAAAGGCATGTAGAATCAATACCTGGCGGCAAAAGTTTAAGCACTTTTAAGCGAAAAACTCTAGACAACTATTTACTCACAATATTACCGCAAAAACGAAATAAAAAGGATACCATGTTTGCACCGCATTTTCGGCAGTTTAAATTAAGATTTTTTAAAAGATTTGTATACCGAAAGAAAGCTTACATTCTGACGAATCTGCCATAATGATTTGGAATCAATTCATTAAATTTTGACTCATATAATAGCGCAGAGATCAACAATGAGCGCGCGCTATCTTTCCTGATTCGTGCGGAGCGAGCGTGGATGTTACAGAGGTGACCATTTTCCCCCCTCGCTTGTGTAGTCGTATATGCACCTAGACCATGATATATGGGTATTTTCTGATTCCTTATGATGTCTACTTCTCGAATCTTTCATTGGAATTTTAAAAATTGACACTTGAAAAAATGACATTATTCTCGCGTAGCATGCCTTCCTGGCCCATAGTGGAACGGTGCGAGGAACATCAGGAATTGGAAGTTTAAAGTTTTAACACATGGAAGGATAAATGTCACCTCTAAAGTTTACCCAAGCTTTTACTTGAACCTTTTCGTTAAAAACTGAAAATCAAATCAGATACTGTGTAAATAAAAACTTTAAAAACTTCAAATGATAGAATAACACTATAGACCGATCTGCGAAATAGTGGCGTGGCAGTCCTTTGTTCTAGTAAGAATCGCAACATTAAAAATTGCCCAATCGGACGATATAGTTTTGCCCAGTGGCGTCGCGTGCCATCTGGCAACAATGCAACTGCTCCATTTAATTTCATTAAATATATCGAATTTTCCTTGGGCACTGTGCACCCCCTGAATTCGATCTTTTACATGAGTTTAAATGGATAGAATACATTGTTGCAAAATTGCACGCGACGCCACTGGTTTTGCTATGAGAAATCGAGATAGGAGTCATTCATACTGCATGATGGTTTCTCGATACACATCGAAGCAATAAAAGCGTCAATCTTCAACGAGAAAAAATTGAAATAGTCCAAGAGTTCTTCTTAGAATTAGTCTAAACTGCGCCGCGCCGCACTATGGTACCGAATGCACATTTTGACTACCATAAAGTCAAAAAATGAAGTAAAAAGAAAGTAAAATCTGACAATGTTAGTCGATACTAGATAGTTTGGAGATAAGTTCTGTAAACTTTGAGCCACATTCGACATCAACTTATGTAATTATGGGCCTCCAAAGATATGCACACACAGGACTCCGAATCTTGGCGTGTGAACGCTTGTAATACAGGGATGTACGAGGGTCATCCAAAAAGTAAGGTTCCCTCGTCTATTTCTCCAAAAGTAAGCACGATAGATCAAATCTGTAAAAAGATTTTTATTTCTGATACTCTTAGCTTTCCAGCGGTACCAAGTTTTTTAAATTTGGACCACTGGTTCACTAGAAAATCAATTTTTAGCCGGACAAGTCGCGGCACGATCCGTCCACCTCTCGACGCGCTGACGGAGATGCACATCACGTTGTCGCATCATTGTTGTCGCTTTCCACACCTCACCAGGTATCACTGATAAGACAGGCACAATCATCTGTCCACTGTTTTGAAGATTTATCAATGAAAATGAATTTACTGATAAAATTTGGGCAGCTCCATTATGATCGACTGATCATTGAATCAGTGTTACGCGTATCATCATGGAGTTGCCACTGCAAAATGTTTCTCAGTGTGAAATCCGTGCCGTTATTCGTTTTTTTGTCGCGGAAGAGAAGAGTGCGAAATTTTTCCTCATCCTCCGTATTCTCCAGATCTTGCTCCCAGTGACTATCATCTCTTCCCGCAGCTCAAAAAACACCTTGGTGGACAGCACTTTCAAAATGATCAACAGGTGATATCCGCAGTTAATGACTGGCTCCGTAATCAACCAAAGCAGTTCTTCGAGAGAGGCATTAAGAAACTTCTGCCACGGTATGAAAAATGCATCGATCGGAATGGTGATTACGTGGAAAAATGAGGTAAGACTCTTAAGTAGTCAATTTTAAGTTTCCAAAAGGCACCTCTCCATAATTGTTTCCGAATCGCAGGAAACCCAAAACATTTGACGAGATTTATAGCGCGTCGAGAGGTGGACGGAACGTGCCGCGACTTGTCCGGCTAAAAATTGATTTTCTAGTGAACCAGTGGTCCAAATTTAAAAAACTTGGTACCGCTGGAAAGCTGAGAGTATCAGAAATAAAATATTTTTGACAGATTTGATCTATCGTTCTTACTTTTGGAGAAATAGACGAGGGAACCTTACTTTTTGGATGACCCTCGTATGTACTCATTTCCTAGTAACTTTTTTATTTTTTGATCAAATCAATTTCTGTGACCAGGTCATTAATCTTGAAGATAAGGCAAACATTTCACGTTACATTAATTTTACTTTAAGCCTTATTATAGTGTTTCCACCTCGTGCTCAAAAACAGCGTTAATTTTAAGGTGACATTTCCTGAAAAGTCAAAACTAATGGACTGCCAAAGTTTTTTTATGCATTTGTATGCTCAAAAATGACTCCAGGATATTGTTTTCCACATCTATGTCTATCGATTCACCAAATATCTCATACAATCTCGTCCTCATCTGAAAGTTATGATTTTTCAAAGTGTACACGTTCTGAGCTTAGATTTGATGGTGCCAAATGCCCGTTTAACTACCATTAAGTCTATAGTTTGACCTAACAATTGGTGAACGATGTTGTTCTAGAGGTTCTTTAAGCCGCTGATCACGAATTTGAAGTCCTTTTTTCAAATTTTCCCAATCCAAGATGGTGGCTGTATAGTAAGCAACGAATTTTGACCTCAAAACGGGGGGCCGGTGAAAGGTGTTGTTTGTCTAGCCACCATCTTGGATTGGAATAAAGTTTGATATTCAGACTTCAAATTCGTGATCAGGCCCAAATAACCCCTCAAACAACACATCCCACCTGTTTTTGGTGAAAATTCGTTGCTTACTATATAGACGCCATCTTTGATTTAAAAATTGTGAAAAGCGGACTTCAAATTCGTGGATCAGCGACCTAAAAAACCCTGCTGTCAACATCATTCACCAGTTTTTAAGACAAACTAGACTTTTTGGTGTTTAAATATTCATTTAGCATCATAAAGCGCCAGGCCAGGCTGCCAGGCTATCAACCATGCCAAGCCATGCAGTAAAACCTAAGCGCCTTCAAATCGCAGTGTATGCAAAACGAAAGCAAGCAAGTGTGAATAGTTAACTACCTACTCTAAAAACAAACTTGAACGCTTGAATCTGAGTGTCTTAGACTTATGGATTCAATTTGCAAGAGCTCCACATCACCGATACAACAAAGATACCAGAGCTATTGTGTTGTAGTTCATCTAGATCCACTAAAATAATTACTACGAGGGGTGTTCAATAAGTAAGTATCCTCCCTCTCTAAAATCCACAAAAATGCGCATGGACCGATTTTAAAAAAATGATAGCTTAAAATCTTCGTTAGGATATTCTAAATCTAGCTGTCTAAAGTTTAAAGTAATTGGATAAGATGCGGCCACACACGGCCCCCGGAACCGCGCCGCAGCATGAAAAAAGCAGAAAATCTTTCCGAATTCTGCGCTGCTCAAAATCTAACCGAGCCGTCGAGAGCGCTTCACGGCCCGCGGCCCGTGTTTGGCCGCATCTTATCCAATTGCTTTAAAAATTAAACCTCTAGATTCAGTATATACCCTATATATAGCCCTGTGCGGCCGCATATCATTCAATTGCTTTAAAGTTTAAGCTTCTAGATTCAGAATATTTTAAAATCGATCCATTTTTGTGGATTTTAGAGAGGGATGATACTTGCTTATTGAACACCCCTCGTACAAAGAATATTTTCTGCACCGGTCAGTTCTAGAAAATCCACCAATCGAATCGGAGACGAAGAAGCATCCAAACCAAAAGCGGGCCCAGCAATCTGGCACCTGTGGATTCCTTCTATTGGAGCATAAAAAACAATCGATTAGTAAAAGGGCCGAAGTCCCCTCAAAAATCGATTGTTTCTCATACGTTCAAATGGAACGAATGCATGGTTGCCAAATTGCTAGATCCGCTCATGATCCAAACGGCTGATGAGGTTTCGTGAGAAGAGCTTTCGGGGCGATGCTCATTGCTCACGGCACGGTTAGGTTGGTTAGCTAGAAAGCCGTAAGGGCCTCAAGGGTAGTGTAGTGGGGGGCAGGGTAGTTTAGATTTTGTGTTGAATTACCCCAATCTGCAATTTCTCTTTTCATTCACGCAGCTTTATCTGCTAGCGCGAGATTTAGAAGCGCGAGAGGGTATGTGTCATGTCAGCGTTTCTTTAAATTACAAAGACATTTTCTTCCTTCGAAACCTCAACCCCTCCAACCCCCTCCCCCCTTCACCAGGGTCCCACGACCCGCTCTTAGTCTCACTACTCACTCACACCCTGACTGGCCCCTATCCCCTATCACTCGACTCACTTACTTACCTCCATCCCCCCCCCCCTCATTCTACACCCACGATCTTTGAATCATTCAATCCCTTCCCCTCGCTCCCGTAAACCGTTTGGTGGTTCATTTATATTACCCCTCTGCCACTCCCCCTTTGCGGGGCTCTTTTACGCTTCCTTGCTACTCCCCTCTCCTCCTCCTTCTCCTCGTAGCTAACCCCACCCAATCTCACCCAACTTGTATCTGTTCGGGCAGGCTGCGAGCCGTGACAGCTTTCTTTCCGCAACTCTTCCCCTCTTTCAATTAAAGTTATACCAAAAACCATCGTGGACGCCGTTCCGGGTCGCAACACGGGAAGAAAAATGCAAGGTTTTTAATCAAACTGAAAAAATTGGAAGCTCTCCACCTTATCAAAACGATGTTGAAAAAAATTACAACTAAATGGTCAGAAACACAGTACAAATAAAAGATTAAATCGGTAACGAGGCCAACAACGAATAAAAGATTCCAAGATGTTTCGGTGCGCTTAAAGTAGCATTTTCAATCGGAAAAATAAAAAAAATAAAAACTCAAAACGCGGAGCACACTCCACTTGAGTTGGAAGAGGGGCTGATTAACGAATACCGCAGCACCGGTTACGTAAATCAAACAAAACAGACTAGCCAAACACAGACAGAGCCTCAATCAGTTGTTACTTAATGTGTGTAAAAAAAACTGCGGAGGTATGCAACACTCAACTTTTCCACGTCTACCCGGTAGTTAGTTGCATATGGAGTCTCTGTTTTTTAAAAAGTGAGTCCTTTCTACCACAGCTCTATAGCGTTGTAATTTTTCTCCGGTGCGAGAACCTTGATGTTATAAAAATCAAACAGATGACCACACACTCCCTGATGCTGATAACGGGCAGTTTTACCATCATTATTATTTTTATGTTTGTTGCCATGAATCCTATTAACGAGCTGTTGCCCTATATGTCCAATGTACCCCATTATACAAACGGCTTTGTCAAAATGAGGGGGGGATTAAATTAAAAATTTAAAAAAGTAATTACTAAATTAGAAACTATTGTATTGGGGAGGGGGAGGAGCGAAAGGGACGAACGCAATTTTAAATTTTACCCTAAGCAGAAGTAAACTGATTCTGGGGAATATTGATTTCCCATCCAATATTAAAGTTAAGAATCGATAAACTGTGATGAAATTAGCTGCAGAAGGAAATGCTGGTTGCGCGTGTAAGGAATGACGTTACGACTGATAAAAAACGAATCCTCCGTGAAAAAGGAAAACAACAAAAAAGTTTCCTCGACATCGGTTTGGATAGAACAGATAAATATTTGACCTAACCTCAAAGCTGTTTCATTCAAGCTGTATCATGATTGTGAATCTTATCAAATATTTTTTTTTCCTTGAACGGCTCGTTTTGTGGAGAGGGTCGGAAAGTTAGGTTGCATCACTCACAATGTAAGTACCTATATACACGAAGAGATTGTGGCTCTGGAGGTGCCAACACAAGCACAGATTCGTATGTATAATATAAGAGGGGAGTACTGGCAATTGTTTCTCTCTCTCTCTCTCTCTCTCTCTCTCTCTCTCTCTCTCTCTCTCTCTCTCTCTCTCTCTCTCTCTCTTTCTTTCTCTCTCACTCTTTCTCTCTCTCCCTCTCTCTCTCTCCCTCTCTCTCTCTTTCTCTCTCTCTTCCTCTCTCTCTTTCTCTCTCTCTCTCCCTCTTTCTCTCCCTCCCTCTCTCTCTGTCTCTCCATCACTCCTTTCCCTCCCCCCTCTCTCTCTCTCTCCTCTCTCTCTCTCTCTCTCTCTCTCTCTCTCTCTCTCTCTCTCTCTCTCTCTCTCTCTCCTTCACTCTTTTCCCTTCCCCTATCTCTCCACCCACCTTCCCTCTCTCTCTAACTCCCTCTCTATCCCTACGCCCACTTGAACGCATGAGTTAGAAAAGGATATAGAAAGGGGCGAAAGTCGTGTGACAGCAACTGAGCTATCCTTGTCTAACACAAGTTTGTAAATGGGCAAAGAGAGAGAAGGGCGTATTCCTGGATACACCGGTGGAGGGATGAAGGGAGTACATGTAGCGTCGGACTTATGCCACTTGCGGGAGCTCAGGGCAGGGGGCAGGGCAAGGGGCAGGGCTCTCTCAAGCAAAGTGTCGTTATTAGAGCGGACTTGAAAATTAATGAGTCACTTAAGGAAGCTCATATTTTCGTTTGGATTTAGCGGACGGTAAAACGCACACACTTACATTCGCTAGCATTAGTTTTACACGGAGGAAGCACTATCGTGTGCTTGCTTACACTCCCGCATGCACTCGGGCGTCTGGCCGAAGAAGAAGATAATACTCAGCAAAGATCAGACAGACGAATTTCCGTCCGGCTTGAATTTCTCTTTCCGTCAAAACTGTGCCGCTCGGTCTTTTCGGTCGCGTCGTCTAAGAATGCGGTTTGTGAATGTCGATCCATAGATATATCACCAATACAAACTTATTACTCTTATCTATTGATTTCTTTAGTGGCGGATTTACCATTACGCAAAATACGCAACTGCGTATGGCCTTAAACCTAAGGGGGTCTCACTTCACGAAGGTAGCAAGAAGAGAAGAAAAACAGAAAAACAGAGAGAATAGGATAGAAAAAGAGAGAATAAGATAGAAGAAGATAGAAAAAGAGAGAAAAATAAAATAAAAGAGAGGGAAAGAGGAAAAAAGAGAGGAAAAGAAAGGAACAGAGACGAAAAGAGAGAAAAAGAGAGAAAAAGGGAGAAAAGGGAGAATAAAAAGAGGCCAAAAGATGAAATGATAAAAACTTTGCTGGAAAAAAATAGTTTAAAGCTGAATTGTAATGCCTTCTTTAAAAAAAAAAAAAAAAAAAGGGAGAACCTCCGCCCCCTACTTTCTGGTGGCTGCCCTCAGACCCCCAGGCATCCTACCCTTTTTCTTGGGGGTCTCAAATTCAAAAGTTTGTAGGACCTCAAGAGATGTAAATCCACCCCTGGATTTCTCTTACTCCAGCTCATAACCACATTGTAACTCACTTCCGATTCCCATGATTCAAACTACTTCAATTCCCACAACTCAAATTGCCTCATTTATTCATCCATACAAACTTTTCATATCTTTTGCCTCTGAGGCTCTTTCACTCATGCATGTCAAATCATGACTCTTACACACAGACAAAAAGGTGATATCAATTAAACCCCCCTTCTGACCCCTCTATCGATTCAGCTTGGCGAATGGAGTCGATCGCTCGCCCTCAAGGGCTTTCATACCTTTTTCATCTGACACTGAGGCTCTTTCCCCCATGCATCTTCTTGCGAATCTCAGGCCCGGTATTACGACTTCTGGTTAGGTGATAGTTTGGCAGTGGTTAACGCTCTAATCTCAGGTATACAAAGAGTGGCGTTTTTTTATCCTCTGGTTAAGAGTTCAGCCTCCTTTGTTCTCATCTTTTAACCAGTAGTTTTGCTATGCCTACCGGATTGTCTTGTGGTTGAGACAAACTATTGGTTTGGAGTGAAAACCCTTGACTCAATTCGCCGAGCTGAATTGATGGAGGGGTCACAACGGGGTTTTTGGCGACATCACCTTTTTGCCCATATATTTGTAAAGGTCATGATTTGACATGCATGAGTGAAAGAGCCTCAGATGCAAAAGGTATGAAAATCCTTGAGGGCGATCGACTCTATTCGCCAAGCTGAATCGATAGAGGGGTCACAAGGGGTTTTTTTGTGACATCACCTTTTTGCCCATGAGTAAGGGTGATTTGACATGCATGAGTAAAAGATCTTCAGGTGCGAAAGATATGAACAGTTTGGACTAACCAAGGTTCGTAGTACCGGGCCATAGTTTGGGCAGTTTCGTTCGGCTGACGTCACAATCGTCAATCCATCAAGACTCCGTATTCTAAAGTGCGAGAACGAATTTTTCGTTTCCAAACCTTCTTCTTTTACATGGAAGGATAGCAATATTTAAAGTCTAACCATTGTGAAAGGGAGTTGCTACGGTTATGCGAACAGGGATGTTAAATTAGTCACAAATCATCCAAGCATACGTTTGGTCAAAGCCCTTGAAGGATTATCAAAGCACTTTGTTCAACTTTGTTGGCTATATACCTATTCCGCAATGATTGGTCGGAACACTGGAATGGGATGCCGTTAAAAATGCATCGTGGAAAGAATTATGGGAATTAGGTAAGGTACTTAAAATGAAATATAAAAGAGTGCGGCTGATAGAGGCATAAGAAAAAGGTCGATACCTGGCGATTTAACGACCTTTACTTCGCTAATGCTACAACCCTGAAATGATATTCAAAGGATATTTTGCATTCAACTTCTTTTAT
Organism: Trialeurodes vaporariorum; assembly: GCA_011764245.1. Lineage (NCBI taxonomy): Eukaryota > Metazoa > Arthropoda > Insecta > Hemiptera > Aleyrodidae > Trialeurodes > Trialeurodes vaporariorum. Next base: position 43,104,554 of record VMOF01000001.1, read on the forward strand.
ACTTCTCTCTCTTCTCTCTTTTCCCCTCTTCTCCCTCCTTTTCCTCTTTTCTATTTGTAACCATTCAAAATCCAATTAATAAATCTCGAATACTTGGTATGAGCATGCATACACACTACACAGTGGAAACGGTTCGTGGAATTAATCGGAAATATTTCACTCATACTCAACGAGCTATAACTTTGGAGTGGTAGTTGATTGGTCCACCTTGTACCACACAGGGTAGAAGGACCCGACAAAAAGCGGAATTTGGACGGCAGATTCCAAGGTTTGAGGTTAAATTTTGTAGGTCGTTTATTTTGAGCTTAATTAAAAGCAAATTGAATGATCTTCCAAACGTAATCAAGATCAGATCACTAACTTGTTTAGTTTAAAAGTTACAGCAGTAGTCTCGGTCCTTTTTGGGACACCAATGTAGTTACCCAGCACATACCATGCTTCCCGAGTCATGAAAGTTAAGCGAGTCAAAGGGGTTTCTTATTGTTCAGGGCCCCACAAAACAAAAGCCAGCAGTCATTTTTCGTGGAGTGATGAGAAATGCCCCAGTTGATATTAAACCTGAAATTTTGCTTTTAAGTCAAAATTTCAATTAATTAATAAAATTTGTAATAATTCATCAAAAACTGATACTCTTTCATAACAAATTTCAAATTAAACCGCGAAGAAAACCTAACCTGTACATGTCCACAGTCAACAGCAGAACTGTTGTTCCGATGATGCCCGACCAAAATTTCCGATTTGCGCTGGGAAAAGGGATACTTGTCAGAAGCTTTAGAGCTACGTCTCCGTTTTTCCCTCCATTCTAATTACAAGCTATGATGAGCACAAAATAATACGATCAGCCAGTAGTTTTAAGTTCTTTAAACTGGAAGTTGCCTAAGGAGCACGAAATTGCGAGCGTACTAGCAAACTCGAAAGTTTTGACAGTTTAGAATGCACGCTCGGCGCGGACTGTCAGTTGTTTTGATTACTCGAGGATTGGCCACATACCTCGAATTCTTGACGGCCAAAAGTTTTGCGTTTGCAAGTGCTCCACCGAGCCGAGGCCATACCATCAGTGTATTCCTTATTACGTGGTAGAGATAGTCGCACTCAGTCAGTTCCCTATAAATCCACTTTTTTTCGTTACTTTTATTTTTCTTAGAAACACAAAGAAAAGTACAAATGGGCCTTTTCTTTGTTTTATTTTCACGCATACACTAGATTTCTACATCTTAACCAAACTCTATATCTGTCACTCCTCTATATATCAACGCTCTTGATCGTCTGTAGAAATGGCTTTGTTGACTCCGCGGTTTGCGGTGCCACCGTCGAAAAGTTCCGAACATCACATATTCACCCGAACATTAAAAATATTCACCCAAACCTCATGATAAAATTCGCTTAACTCATGTGGGTCGTTAACTACCCAGTTGTTGTGTTATTTTTGAACCAAATGGGGCAGTTCCAAGGGTGTGAAATATTGTGTTTTTTTATGAAGAAAATAAACGTACTTGATGAGCTGAGAAAAAAGATGCCTTTGGTTTCTAATTAAGTCCCTTTGGTCCAAAGAGGAATGGCCCAAAATACAGTGTTTTAAATAGGAATGAATTCCACGTAGTGACGGCACTACGCACAAGGTCTATTGAAACTTTACTCGTGTGTATCTCTAAAACTGGGAAACTTGGGAAAAAACCAAAGGCAACCATGAAAGCCCGCAGCGGGGGGCAAGAGGGGCACTCCCCGGAATTTAAAAAAGTCAAAATTTTACGGTAAAAAATGAAAGGAAAAAAGAAAATGCAATGTTAATCACAGGAGTAATAATTAACAAACTTCATTATTTGTTTATTTTGTAATTTTAACTCATTTTTTATAAGGAATAGTAGAGTTAACAATTTTCCTTGATATCATTTTCGTCTGCTGTCCCTTTATGCATCATATTAAACACGCCAACATTATTACGATTATTTCATACCCTACCATGGCTTAAAAATTATACACCATTTGGAGGGGGGGGGGGGGGGGGTTGTCTCCTAGCCCTTTCCCTTTTGAGATTCGAAAATTTTTGCCGCCCCCCCCCCCTGGACATTTTTCTGCGGGCGCCCATAAAGGTAACACTGATCTCAGCTCATCAAGCACTACCATTTTTTTTATAAAAAAAAAAAACAAAATTTTCAGACCCTTGCAACTGTACCTTTGGTTATCAGCTACTTAAGACTGCCCGATGCCCGATATCCAATTAGAAAAATTTCAGTATTTTTATTAGACTTAGGACCCACGTGACTCATCTCCGCAATCATCGGGTTCCTTTTTTATTCAATCTATGCAAAAGTCTGGAATTGTTGAATGGTGAACGTCATCCTCTTCACCTCTGGCTTATCCCCTCTGTGTTTACCAAACGTCACCATACGCAACACCAGGCTAAATCAGGGCACGGGTTTGTTTTTTAGAATCCGCGAGATTATATCGCGCCTAAAACCCTTTCCCCAATGTAAATTTATGCGTAGTGCAACGTTTCTTTTTGTCTCTGATAATTTCAAATGACAGAACAAAGCGTGGAACAGCGTTAATTTAAGCTAGAGACAAAACATTTGGGGGGTTGCAATCTATAGAATGCTTTTGAAACTGAAGACTTTCCAAGTCGCGGCTCATTAGTTAGATTTGATTGGCAAGGTTTCAAATAGAAACTTTTATAGTGTGACTTGCGTCGCTCGGAAGCGGAGGGCAATGAACTAGATAGGACTCAGTTTATTAGAGCCAAAGTGTTTTTCTTTCGCTCATAGAGCGTGCTCACGTCATGAAAGTTGCCTGTACTTATAAGCGCAAGAACTGGAGGAAAACTCCTTTAATGGATACCCAAAGTTTGGTTCCTAACTTCCCTCTGTGCGTACTGCGCCTTTCTTGTGTTTCGGAGAATGCAAAATAATTGAGGTGCTTCGACGCCGCACATTTAAATCAATTCTCAGATTTTTCTGGACTTGGAAAAATTTTAGTTTCTTACTTCACAAAATGTAAGTTTTTGACCCTTTCGTTTCATTAGGACTGTGAGATACGGCTTATTTTAATCAAAAAAATTGTAAAATTGTAGTTTCACTTTTTATTTTATAGTTATCTTGACATTTAGAGATGCTAGGTAATCATGATTTTTTTTTTTTTTTTTTTTTTTTTTTTTTTTTTTTTTTTTGTTTACTGTGACAATGCCTGGAGTATATCATACGTTTCGATGTGAGCAAAAGATACCAAATTGGCGGCAAAAAATCAGATGCTTATAATCTCTTGAAGTTGTCAATTATGCTTTCAGAACTACCATGCGTTACTTGTATGACAAGTTTTGCTGACATCATTTATTAACAAAAATCGACAGTAAAATTCTTCTGCGTATGATTCCTTTCATTCACAACTGAAATTGAGAAATTTCGGTATAACTTGACTTACTACGATGACCAGAAAAAATAATGAAAACAAAAAAAAACTGTATTCCTACTGAAGCGATATATATATATATATATATATATATATATATATATATATATATATATATATATCTTTATATCTTTATATCTTTATATGTATGTTTCAGCCAGTTTTACCGTTTTTATGTCCCACGATCCTGTTCGTAATTTTTGGTTTTTATTTTTGAAATTTGTCTCAACTATTCGTTGGGTTTAATTCTTGGATGAGTTCGAAGATGGTGTAAATCTGACAGTTAGTTTTCGCGTTATGGGCCGTGTTTGAGTCGTAAAATGTGTTTTTGAGGTTTATTTTTAGGAGTGTTTGTTTTGAGTATTTTTTTTGGGAAAATTTATGTTAGCCGTTTTGTTACGCAACTTTTTTACTCGAGTCATTTTTTCGTGTTTTGCGTTGTAAGAGAGTTATAGTGATGTGTTTTTCGGGTTTTTTGGCAGTGTTTTCATATGAAGAAATTGTTTTTTTGGTTCAAAAATTTTAGTATATATCGTGGAGGATATTTTTAGTTCATATGCTCCATTCCTTGAATTTTCCTTGTGTTTTACGTGTTTTACGAGCTATTTAGTTTCTTATGGGATTTTACATGTGAAAGACAAGGATAAAGTATTGGTATAATTGCTCGTTCTTTGTTTTACACGCGCACTGTTGCTTAGGTACGTTATTTATTTATTTTCTTGTTTGATCAGCTGCTCTTATTCAGATTTATTTCTCATTATAGCGTTACAAAGATTACACATTTTTCTATCTTGGTACTATAATCTTTTTCTTAGGTGCATTTTCATTTAAATGTTGAACAGCTGATAAAAAAAAAAAAAATTGAATAATTCAAAGAAAATCATAACATAACCTATTTATTTATTTTTTTTTTTTATTTTTTTTTTTTGCTTGTTTAATGGCTTATACTCCAGTCAAGGAGCCTACAGCCAACTATAGACTAATGTCAGTGTGTGAATGTTGGTTTAATGTCAGAAGACAACAGGGGACTTGAAACATCCATGCTCAAAGCACTCAGATTTCCACTGTAATCTTTGCCGTGGACCCACTTTTAAGGAGACCGAGCGACAAGACGAGTGAAAAATATTTATTAAAATTTGTGAAAAACTTTTATAACCTAGCTTTTAAATCTCACTTCCATTGAAAAGATTACACAATTCTCTATTGGTAATATATTCTTTTTCACAATAGTATTTGGATTTTGAGCAGCTGATAAAATAAAAAAGAATTTAACAAAAATTATAACCTATATTTAAATTTGTAAAAAAATGATTTAACCAAGCATGGAATCTACTTCGTCTTACCGGCCTGCCGGGAGGCATTTTTTATTCGATTATGTATTCGATTTATATGTATTGTATTTATTATTCACGAACCATCATTATTATTTTGTATCTGTTTAGTTTTTTCCTGACGTGTATTCAAATCTGAATGACTCTTATGTACAAAATTAAATAAATAAATAAATGAATAAATAAATAAATAGATCTCAGATTATAGTGTGTAGAGTACGGTGATGTATTCGAGATATCAAGTCAGTACTTGGTGGTTCATACAAGGAACTTTTACGAAATTAAGAGTTGATTTTTTTTTATTTCCAAAAAGTTTCTGTGCTCCGTGTTGCGTGCCATTTAAAGGAACGGTCAACACGCTTGACTGCGAATTCGCTTCAGTAGGAATACAGTTTTTTTTTGTTTTCATTATTTTTTCTGGTCATCGTAGTAAGTCAAGTTATACCGAAATTTCTCAATTTCAGTTGTGAATGAAAGGAATCATACGCAGAAGAATTTTACTGTCGATTTTTGTTAATAAATGATGTCAGCAAAACTTGTCATACAAGTAACGCATGGTAGTTCTGAAAGCATAATTGACAACTTCAAGAGATTATAAGCATCTGATTTTTTGCCGCCAATTTGGTATCTTTTGCTCACATCGAAACGTATGATATACTCCAGGCATTGTCACAGTAAACAAAAAAAAAAAAAAAAAAAAAAAAAAAAAAAAAAAAAAAAAAATCATGATTACCTAGCATCTCTAAATGTCAAGATAACTATAAAATAAAAAGTGAAACTACAATTTTACAATTTTTTTGATTAAAATAAGCCGTATCTCACAGTCCTAATGAAACGAAAGGGTCAAAAACTTACATTTTGTGAAGTAAGAAACTAAAATTTTTCCAAGTCCAGAAAAATCTGAGAATTGATTTAAATGTGCGGCGTCGAAGCACCTCAATTATTTTGCATTCTCCGAAACACAAGAAAGGCGCAGTACGCACAGAGGGAAGTTAGGAACCAAACTTTGGGTATCCATTAATGGAGTTTTCCTCCAGTTCTTGCGCTTATAAGTACAGGCAACTTTCATGACGTGAGCACGCTCTATGAGCGAAAGAAAAACACTTTGGCTCTAATAAACTGAGTCCTATCTAGTTCATTGCCCTCCGCTTCCGAGCGACGCAAGTCACACTATAAAAGTTTCTATTTGAAACCTTGCCAATCAAATCTAACTAATGAGCCGCGACTTGGAAAGTCTTCAGTTTCAAAAGCATTCTATAGATTGCAACCCCCAAGTGTTTTGTCTCTAGCTTAAATTAACGCTGTTCCACGCTTTGTTCTGTCATTTGAAATTATCAGAGACAAATAGAAACGTTGCACTACGCATAAATTTACATTGGGAAGGTTTGAGGCGCGATATAATCTCGCGGATTCAATAAAACAACAGACCAGTGCCCTGATTTAGCCTGGTGTTGCGTATGGTGACGTTTGGTAAACACAGAGGGGATAAGCCAGAGGTGAAGAGGATGACGTTCACCATTCAACAATTCCAGACTTTTGCATAGATTGAATAAAAATGGAACCCGATGATTGCTGGAGATGAGTCACGTGGGTCCTAAGTCTAATAAAAATACTGAATTTATCTAATTGGATATCGGGCATCGGGCAGTCTTAAGTAGCTGATAACCAATGGTACAGTTGCAAGGGTCTGAAATTGTGTTTTGTGTTTTTTATAAAGAAAATGGTAGTGCTTGATGAGCTGAGATCAGTGTTACCTTTATGGGCGCCCGCAGAAAAATGTCCAGGGGGGGGGGGGCGGCAAAATTATCGAATCTCAAAGGAAGGTCTAGGAGACAACCCCCCCCCCCCCCATCCAAATGGTGTATAATTATTAAGCCATGGTAGGTGTATGAAATAATCGTAATAATGTTGGCGTGTTTAATATGATGCATAAAGGGACAGCAGACGAAAATGATATCAAGGAAAATTGTTAACTCTACTATTCCTTATAAAAAATGAGTTAAAATTACAAAATAAACAAATAATGAAGTTTGTTAATTATTACTCCTGTGATTAACATTGCATTTTCTTTTTTCCTTTCATTTTTTACCGTAAAATTTTGACTTTTTTAAATTCCGGGGAGTGCCCCTCTTGCCCCCCGCTGCGGGCTTTCATGGTTGCCTTTGGTTTTTTCCCAAGTTTCCCAGTTTTAGAGATACACACGAGTAAAGTTTCAATAGACCTTGTGCGTAGTGCCGTCACTACGTGGAATTCATTCCTATTTAAAACACTGTATTTTGGGCCATTCCTCTTTGGACCAAAGGGACTTAATTAGAAACCCAAAAGGGATCTTTTTTCTCAGCTCATCAAGTACGTTTATTTTCTTCATAAAAAAACACAATATTTCACACCCTTGGAACTGCCCCATTTGGTTCAAAAATAACACAACAACTGGGTAGTTAACGACCCACATGAGTTAAGCGAATTTTATCATGAGGTTTGGGTGAATATTTTTAATGTTCGGGTGAATATGTGATGTTCGGAACTTTTCGACGGTGGCACCGCAAACCGCGGAGTCAACAAAGCCATTTCTACAGACGATCAAGAGCGTTGATATATAGAGGAGTGACAGATATAGAGTTTGGTTAAGATGTAGAAATCTAGTGTATGCGTGAAAATAAAACAAAGAAAAGGCCCATTTGTACTTTTCTTTGTGTTTCTAAGAAAAATAAAAGTAACGAAAAAAAGTGGATTTATAGGGAACTGACTGAGTGCGACTATCTCTACCACGTAATAAGGAATACACTGATGGTATGGCCTCGGCTCGGTGGAGCACTTGCAAACGCAAAACTTTTGGCCGTCAAGAATTCGAGGTATGTGGCCAATCCTCGAGTAATCAAAACAACTGACAGTCCGCGCCGAGCGTGCATTCTAAACTGTCAAAACTTTCGAGTTTGCTAGTACGCTCGCAATTTCGTGCTCCTTAGGCAACTTCCAGTTTAAAGAACTTAAAACTACTGGCTGATCGTATTATTTTGTGCTCATCATAGCTTGTAATTAGAATGGAGGGAAAAACGGAGACGTAGCTCTAAAGCTTCTGACAAGTATCCCTTTTCCCAGCGCAAATCGGAAATTTTGGTCGGGCATCATCGGAACAACAGTTCTGCTGTTGACTGTGGACATGTACAGGTTAGGTTTTCTTCGCGGTTTAATTTGAAATTTGTTATGAAAGAGTATCAGTTTTTGATGAATTATTACAAATTTTATTAATTAATTGAAATTTTGACTTAAAAGCAAAATTTCAGGTTTAATATCAACTGGGGCATTTCTCATCACTCCACGAAAAATGACTGCTGGCTATTGTTTTGTGGGGCCCTGAACAATAAGAAACCCCTTGACTCGCTTAACTTTCATGACTCGGGAAGCATGGTATGTGCTGGGTAACTACATTGGTGTCCCAAAAAGGACCGAGACTACTGCTGTAACTTTTAAACTAAACAAGTTAGTGATCTGATCTTGATTACGTTTGGAAGATCATTCAATTTGCTTTTAATTAAGCTCAAAATAAACGACCTACAAAATTTAACCTCAAACCTTGGAATCTGCCGTCCAAATTCCGCTTTTTGTCGGGTCCTTCTACCCTGTGTGGTACAAGGTGGACCAATCAACTACCACTCCAAAGTTATAGCTCGTTGAGTATGAGTGAAATATTTCCGATTAATTCCACGAACCGTTTCCACTGTGTAGTGTGTATGCATGCTCATACCAAGTATTCGAGATTTATTAATTGGATTTTGAATGGTATCAAAATCAAAATGTAAAAATCATGACGGTCTCTGTAGCCAACTGTCAACATCATGAAGTACTGAAAATTTCCACACAAAAAAAAACAATATCCCAACAATATCACATCAAAATAACGGACGGGTCCAATGGACCCGGCTCGGTCTTTCTCGGGGTAGTCGTGAAAAATTTGGCCCTGTGCCCCCCCTTATTATTTTTTTTTCCAAAATGACGAAATTACTATTTTTGAGAGTTTTTTTAGAGCATTTCATGAAGCTCAAGTTTGTATGACCAGTGAACAGCTGCTGGCAGCCGATTTTAGCATACGTTGGGTCCATTGGACCCAGCTCGGACATCTAAGGGTTAAAATGGACATGAAAAAAATCTCTAATTTTAGGCTCTATCTTTTTAAAAAAAAAGGCAATTTTGAATACGTTCCGGGCAAAACCGGGCACAACCAATACAAGGGGGTTAGAGTAGACTCTTTTAGGCAACTGCTCCAACAGTCAAAAATTGCAAGAAATTGCCCCTTTTTTTTTAAAAAACATGTTGAAGTCAAGCCTTTTTTTATGATATAAGCGTCAATAACTCGGCAAAAGAAAAAGCTATCGACCTTTCGTTTGAGCCAAAATTCTTAATTTTTTACCCCTTTTCCAACCATAAACCGTGCAATAGGAGTTTTGAGTTTAAATTGGAAAATTAACCAAAATCGATTTTCAAATATTCAAGAACACGCAAATATTTTTGGCCAGGTTTTTGGGGGTAAATACTCCTACGTGCGTCGTCATCAAACCTCCCACGCCTACCCCTCCCCCCCCCAAACGACGACCTCCACCCCGAAACAACATCTATATTTGCAAAAGCCTCTAAAAAACACAAGGGTTAGAGGGTAGTCTGAAGCCAGGTTAGAAAATGTCATGTATTTAAGTATTTCAGAAGTGATGAGATATTCTTTCCTTTCTTTTTGAGCTTGTTCGCCCGCCAAAGCCAACCGTCTCAAAATACCTCACGACATTTAAAAATCCCCTCCCCCCCCAAACTGCGCACTATAGTCCAAGATCATCAAAAAGAGGCCAAAAATCTAGATGCCTTTTTTTCACTGATTGTTGGCCACTTTTTTACAATCTCGCAGACCATGTAGTGCTGCGGACCAATCATTTACTTCATCGTTCAATCAATCCGTTGAGACGGTCTATGAGTGACACTTGGCCGAAAATAGTAAAATTTGACTGTTGCCATGGTATAACCATCGTTAAATTACTCGGGTTTTTTTTTCTTCTTCTTCTTCTTTTTTTAATGTCATCCACGAAAAGCCATCAAAACACAATATATTTAACGATGGTCACCATGGCAACAGTCAAGTTACACTATTGTCGACCAATATAGTGTCACTCGATCACGATTGGTTCAACGATGAAGTAAACGATCGGCCCGCAGCAGGGTGATTGTGCTCTTTTGGAAGAGTCGAGATAAGAGAGCGGGAATCGATTTATTCCCTTGCTTGAAATTGCGACGCGACACGTGACAAATTTGAAGTTCGGTTCGTTAATCTATTACGTGACGCTGTTAAAACCGATGGAATTGGTCGATTCCCGCTATCTCGACTCGATAAACTAGAAAGCATGACGAATAAGACCAGCCTTCGGAGTATTTTTAAAATAAAATATTTCGCATCTTTCTTATGGAAACTTGCATACTATGATGCTTCGGTAAGCTTTCTTATGTGTTATGCCTGAAAAATGAAATCAATCTGAAATGTCTGTCTGTCTGTAGCCATAAAACATGAAACCCACGCATAACTTATGAATTATTGATCCATATGCATCAAAATTTTGCAGAGATGTTGCTTTTAACATTACCCAGAGGGATTTTTTTAAGTAGATTCCATGAATCTACTTATTGCGGAGGGTGCGATGTTGGATTTTTCGGGAAATTTTATCAAATGAGCACGTTTCATGGTCCCCTGAGTGAGAAAATACCACTCGTTGAAAATTGTGTATATATATATATATATATATATATATATATATATATATATATATATATATATATATATATATATATATATATATATATATATATATATATATATATATATATATATATATATATATATATATATATATATATATATATATATATATATATATATATATATATATATATATATATATATCTTTATATGTATGTTTCAGCCAGTTTTACCGTTTTTATGTCCCACGATCCTGTTCGTAATTTTTGGTTTTTGTTCTTGAAATTTGTCTCAACTATTCGTTGGGTTTATTTCTTGGATGAGTTCGAAGATGGTGTAAATCCGATTGTTAGTTTTCGCGTTATGGGCCGTGTTTGAGTCGTAAAATGTGTTTTTGAGGTTTATTTTTAGGAGTGTTTGTTTTGAAGATTTTTTTTGGGAAAATTTATGTTAGCCGTTTTGTTACGCAGCTTTTTTACTCGAGTCATTTTTTTGTGTTTTGCGTTGTAAGCGAGTTATAGCGATGTGTTTTTCGGGTTTTTTGGCAGTGTTTTTATATGAAGAAATTGTTTTTTTGGTTCAAAAATTTTAGTATATATCGTGGAGGATGTTTTTAGTTCATATGCTCCATTTCTTAAATTTTCCTTGTGTTTTACGTGTTTTACGAGCTATTTAGTTTCTTATGGGATTTTACAAGTGAAAGACAAGGATGGCGTATTGGTATAATTGCTCTTTCTTTGTTTTACACGTACACTGTTGCTTAGGTACGTTATTTATTTATTTTCTTGTTTTATCAGCTGCTCTTATTCAGATTTATTCCTCATTACCGTTACAAAGATTACACATTTTTCAATCTTTGTACTATAATCTTTTTCTCATGGACATTTTTATTTAAATGTTGAACAGCTGATAAAAAAAAAAAAGAAAATTGAATAATTCAAAGAAAATCATAACATAACCTATTTATTGAAATTTGTGAAAAACTTATATAACCTAGCTTTTATTTCTCACTTGCATTGTAAAGATTACACATTTCTCTATTGGTAATATAATCTTTTTCACAATAATATTTGGATTTTGAGCAGCTGATTAAATAAAAAAGAAAAATTCAGAGAAAAATTCAACAAAAATGATAACCTATATTTAAATTTGTGAAACAATGATTTAACCAAGCATGGAATCTACTTCGTCTTACCGGCCTGCCGGGAGGCATTTTTTTTTTTTTTTTTTTTTTTTTTTTTTTTTTTTTTTACTTTTAATTTTTAGGTTACTTATGGATGAAAAATGGTTTCCATAAAAATCAATGGGAAAATGGGTCAAAAAAAGGGAAAATTTGAATATTTCAAAAATGGATCCTTGAATCTGGATGAAAATATCAATAGGGGTCTGGGGGTCTCCCTCAGAGGGTCTCCCCCAGAATGTCAAAGGGGGTCTGGAAGTCTCCCCCAGGATATTAAAGAGGGGTCTCGGGGTCTCCCCAAGGATATTAAAGAGGGGTCTGGGGGTCTCTCCCAGGATATTAAAGAGGGGTCTTGGGGTCTCCCCCAGATTAAATTTGATGTGAAAAAGTGTTCGTAGGGTATTCACTGATTTTCTGCCACTTTTTGTCGATCTCAGACCATCGTGCAGCGTTACCGCGTGAAAATCTCGGAAAATTTTAAAAGCTTCTAAAATCGACAGAATATATATTCCATCGACATAATAATAATAATTATTTCCATTCCTGTAGAGGGAATGTAAGAGGCGCACTGAGAGCAGGGGAAGCAACTATAATAATTCGTTATGGTTCTCGATAAATTTACGTCTCTCATCGCATCGCGCGTCGTCGGGATATGGGGAGAAAATTTTTATCTTTAAAAGAACGGTGGTGCTAGATGGCGGGATTGGGAGGGGTGGGTTGCACGCAGGGAAGGCGAATACAAGTGCAAGAGGTAAGATGGAAAATTTTCATAAAGCAATGACGACGCGATCGCGCGATAGGTATTTTTAAAAGGATATTTTTATGAATGACCGTAAATTATTTTAGACGACAACCATTTCTCCTGAACAGTAATAAGTATAATACGATCGAAGCGAGTCTAATAAATCTGATAAGCGGTGAAAATAAATCTCAGAGATTTAAAGGCTGAGGGGGGAGGGGGGAGAACCAGAGTTAAAATCAGGAAAATCGCGCGGCGAGAGGTTTGGGGGTGGAGAGGAAGGGTGGGAAGGGGAAAATGTGGGAAGGGGGAAGAGAATAGGAAGCGCTCAAATTGGAAGGAAAATAACTAATATATTATAAGTATTTGAGGTAGAACAAGTAAAAAGAGACCGCGGGAAAGGTGGGATACTTGAGGCAACTGGGTCAAATCTTCGCGGGGGATAACCTCTCTACTAGTCCCCACCCCCTCAGACGTCTGTTGCTCTTTCGCTCTGCGAGAGTTGATTCGTTCAATGAACGAGTCACTATAATCGTGAAAAATCGCTTTGTACATAGGGTGTTCAATAAGTAATGATCATCAGAGTTGGGCAAATGGGGGTGGTAATCGATAACGCACGATTACTGACGGAGGGTGATTTTATGGTAATCAGGGTAAATTTTTTACAAGCCACCCATCATATCCCTTTAAGGGCCAAACCCCAGTATACTCGTTTTGATTCTCTAGTCTGTTTCACATCGTTTCAGTCTCCATTCCGGTTATACGCGATTATGCGATGAAAACACTTATAAGATAAGGTCTCTTCGGTCGCCTTCAATGCATACTATAGGCAATTACAGCTCCTCCGAGTACGAAGAGTTAACTACCTTCCCTATATAAACGGAAGAGGGGCTTTGTTTTGAACTAACCTGTGAGCTGATCGGGGACTTCATAGTTAAACAGATCGATAAAACTGAATACAAGTGACACGATTGGGTAGGAGACCGATGTGGGGCGGAAGTCTTTTGAAAACCATTGTTCAGTCGCTCGTTATGTAAAGGTGTCTACGGAGCAACCTTTACTTACCGAGCGACTGGACGATGGTTTTCAAAAAAGATCCACCCTGAATCGATCTCTCACCCAATCGTGTCATTTCTTTTCAGTTTTATCGATATGCTTAACTATGAAGTCTCCGATCAGCTCCCTGGCCCTTTAGAGGGATGTTAGTTCCAGAAGAATTATTTAATCGAAATGACCCTGAATTGTACTATTTATTTGTAAAAAATGCATTTAATTATACCATCCAAAGGTTTGACTATTACCGATTACCCGCAGTAATCGTGTACCGCAGTAATCGTGTAATCGATTACACTCCTATTTGTTTAACTCTGATGCACGGTTCCGTTTTTTGAGCAAACGAAAGCAGGGGCGAACGAAAGCATCAGGTATCAAGTTGCGGTTTGTGTGTACTTAAAGTCCTTGTAATTATCAACAAACCAATACCTAGTAGAGCGGGGCTAAAAATTGGCTGATTTAGAGTTTTGAGAGTGACGTGTTGAATAGACCCCTCCAGGATTTTTAGCTTTTTTCCGAGAAAAACAAATTAAAATTGACTGTCTTTATATTGAAAAAGAAATAAGAAAAACACAAGATCTTACTGAAATTGACTAAAAATAGTTGTATTATCATTGGTCAACTCGACTTCATACTGTTTTTCGAAGTACTATATATCAACGAATCAAAGATCGTCGCGAGCTTTTCACGAGATAGTAAGTTTCGCCTTCAAGGTTTCGGTTCGACCACTTTTCATACTCCTCGCACTTTGTGGGCGAGAGGCCAGTGCGGTTGTGGCGCCAAATCCGTTGCAGATCAGTCCCACACTCACACCCATAACTGAAAATTTGTGAAAATCTCCCGACAATATTTAATTCGTCGATAGTACTTATATCCATAATTTTTGACAAAGAGCCTCAACCGCTCTGTCTAATTCTCAAGAATTGTTTGTTCAAAGTCTTCTTTACGGAGAGCATTGATAGAGGGTTTGAAATGCACCCGAAGCACTGTGGTCTGAAATCGTCAAAAAGTGACCAAAAATCAGAGCGTAATTTTCTCATCAATTTATAATATTTACAAACTTTCAAAGCCAATTACAATCACATAGCGAACAGTTTTTACAAGCAACTTAACCCAAGGAATGCCACTAGAAAGTTTTTTACTGGTTTCCGTCGATTTGTTGCCGCTTTTTTTCAACCCTCAGACCATAGTGCGACGTCTGCGCCAAACGGGTAATTTGAATATTTAACTGTAATCATGCTAAGAATACCGTTTTATGAGTGCGATTGAGGACCTGGGTGCAAAAAAGGCACTTGTGCATTACAGTGTTTCATTATTTCCTCAGAATATTTTATCTTTCCAAGGAAAGCAAATACTTGTATCTTGCTGAAATTTTTAGTGAGAATTATTTAAAATTTATGGGTTTTTTTAGTGCAATCTCCAAGAAAAATCAAATCTTCACATTCTTTTAGAAAAACAAAGTAGGAAATGAGATAATGAAACCCTGCAATGAAGAAGTGCCGTTCTCGCACCAAAGTCCTCAATTCAGAAACTTTACATTAGTTCTTCTTGGCTTCACTCGGCTTGAGAAACACTCAAGTCAAGGTAAAACCTTGACATTTTCCCCACAAGCGGCTCATGCAATTTGGCAAGAACGGATTCTCTCCATTAAAATTTACTTAAAATAATCGATCCTCGGGGGATTCATTGAATCCCTGAGTAATCAAATCGTTTGCATAGGTTCAAATGACAAAAAACATGGTTGCCAAATATACCTCGAGCCACCATTTATTTTTCCCCAGGAATTTTTAATACGAGGGTCGTGTCAAAAGTAAGTATCATGTTTTTTTTTTAAAAAAAAATTATTAATGCTCAAATAAGTCGGTAAAAAGGTTCCGATGCGAAAAATCCTCAGCTTTTCAATGGTTTTTTTTTTATTTTTGATATCTTTAAAATTAAAAAAATGGCGGCGGTTTTTCTGAGACAACCTACTGTTGTCGCGTGCCCAAAATGTTACGCTACTGTAATGTTACGATAACGCGCGCCCTCACACTGCCGGAACCACGTAATCATTGTTACAGACATTTAAATGGGAGATTCCCCCCCCCCCCCTATTCTCCGGACCTGGCACCTAGTGACTTTCATCTTTTCCCGCGTCTAAAGCTTGACCTCGGTGGTAAAAGTTTCGCGAGTAATGCGGAAGTGGTAAACGCGGTCGACACTTAGATTAAAAATCAAGAAAATTAATTTTTCTCCACAGGAATAAGAAAGTTGGTGCCGCGCTACCAAAAGTGTCTTAAAAGAGGCGGAGACTACGTCGAAAAATAAGGTTAGACGATTTTTAAGTAGAATTTTTTATTATGTTTATGTTCTTTTTGCTCTCTTCAACACAATCCATTTTTCTTGTCTGAATAACGATTTATCCGAGTGCGTAAAATTTTGGGCACGCGACAACGGTAGGTTGTCTCAGAAAAACCGCCGCCATTTTTTCAATTTTGAAGATATCAAAAATCCAAAAAAACCATTGAAAAGCTGAGAATTTTGCGCATCGAACCCTTTTTACCAACTTATTTCAGCATTAATAGATTTTTTAAAAAAAAAAAAAAAAACATGATACTTACTTTTGACACGACCCTCGTATGTTGAGTGGAAAACCGTGTTTTCAATGCGCCTTTAGATAAATTTCCAATCCACGCCTATTTTTAATTAAAAATCCCTTGAAATCGGTACAATGTGTACGTTTTTGAGTTACACATTGAATCTGAATCAGTTGCGGTGTCGCTCGTGCAATTCGGCAACATTGCAGTTCCTCCATTTAAACTCATGGAAAAATCGAACTACTGATTGTTGGATACACACTTTCGCATTCGATCTTTTACATAGGTTCAAATTGACAAAATACAACGGTGCCAAATTGCATGCTACGCCACTGACCTGAATTTTCAAATAAAAATACACCTTTTGCATAAAATTTACATTGTTGCCATTTTGGAGCCCCGGAATATTTATCAAAATTATCGAACATTTTTAATTCGGTATTTTCTTGAAAAACTATCCAAATTCACAAAATGGCTTTTCAAGTTTTCGAGTTAAGTAGAGTAGATCTCAAGTGAAGTCTCTAAATGGGGCAGTTGCAAGGGTCTGAAATGTTGTGCAAGTTTTCAAGAAGAAAATGATAGTACTTGATGAGTGAAGAACGAAGGTTTCTTTGGTTTTTTCATAAGTGTCCCGGTTTTAGAAATACACACGTGTAAAGTTGTAAAACATCGTGTTCCTATAGTGACGTCGCTTCGCGGAGTTCCCGTTTAAAACTATGTCTTTTGGACTAAAATCTCGTCTCCGGAAAAATGGAACTCAATTATTAATTAAAGACATCTTTGTTCTCAGCTCATCAAGAACTTTCAGTTTCTTGGAGAAAGAAAAAAAGAAAAAAAGAAAAAAAAAAAAAAAAAAAAAAAAAAAAAACAACACTTTGGACCCTTGTAACTGCCCCATATTGCACCCCAAGATCTGTACTGTGAGATAGTGAGAGACTTCTTTAAAAACAAGGAAACACGTTTACTTGTGACAGTTTTCCTAAAGAAAGTGTTGAAGCGAAGTAAAGTGTTGCATGAAGAAGAATCACTGTCACAAACAGGAATCTTTTACTTGTAGCAGCAGACATTTTCCTTTGGGTTAAAGGAATTCCCCCTTAGTCAATATTTCCCTGTGTAGTTTCTTTAACACTAGCGAAATACACCTTGGATTTAAAAAAAAAAAAAAAAAAAAATTATCTCAGTATATAGTTTTGACTGACTTACCCCTCTCACGGCTCCAGCTTGAGTGTTGACGATCCTTGAGCTGTAACGGGGAGCAGAGCTGGCCAAGACAAACATCATTTCGACCAGCAGGAAACATGACAACATTGTTACATTCCCCGCGTCCCATAGTCATCCATTTCCAGACGCCACAAATCAGTTAGATCGCGCGCCGTCCTTGCTCATCGGTGGACGGCCCGCAACACCACTCAAAAAAAAAAAAAAAAAAAAAAAAAAAAAAAAAAAAAAAATTAAAAAAAAAGACTAACTCGACAACAAATATTAAACAATAAACATTCGCACAAATTGTATAAAAAAACAGAGAGAAAGAAAAAAATAAAACACCGAATCGGATAACTTGAGCACTGACAAAAAAATCCAAGTGAGTATAAAACTATAATGATGGAAGAGGATTAGAGTCGGCAAGGTATTTGGACTGACTTAAATTAGACCGGGACGATAATCCTAGCTAAGTGGAACGATTGTTGGCAACGAAGCGAAGAACTTATATCGAGACAGACTTTCTTTCCAGAAGTATGATGAATATATACCGTGGCCGAGAGTATAGATATCCTGAGATGAGAGAGAGAGAGATACATACAACTCCGAAAAGCGACCAACGCACATCAACCGGAACAGAGGAATTTGACAACAGAACGGAACGAAGAAGGAACGTTGGAAGAATGGAGAATAAATTGAACCTGAAGTCTCCGGGACCAGGAACGGAAATGAACCGACGTATATCAACTACCGATTAGGTATAAGACGGAAACTCATTCCAACATCGAACCGGATGTGAGAACCATTTTTTTCTTCTTTTTTTTCGACCTAGAGGAAAGAGAGAAAATGGACTGAGAAAATTGAAAGCGAATTTCCTGGGGGACGCAAAATATGTATCGAATTAAAAAATGAAATTTGACAACAGTGTAAAGACAAATACAAGGAAAATTTACTGACTCTCGAGAAGAATAGAGAAATGAAATCAGAACTATTTATGTATCTATATGAATCTGAACAAGATCGAGGGAGGGTAGGGGGAGGTTAGCAACCCCAGAGCGCGAAGTTTAGTCCGCGATCGTAAAAAAACGCACTCTAACGGTCGAAACAAGAAACTCGAACGCGGTAAAATAAACAAAGACAACCCTTGAACGAGAGAAATCTCGTTCGTGCTTGAAACTTGGTCGGATTGGAGTGATGAGAGCGGGTATGATGTAACGAAATTAAGTTGAAACTAACTCATTTTGTGTGGCATGCGGCGGCGCGGCGCAGCATACAACCCGCCGAACAATCGCGGACACGATCGGAAGGCTCAATTTCGAGAAAACGCACGTTACACACTGATATGAGAAAAGGCGGAAACACACACAAGAGGCGCGATGGATTCCTGTTAACACTTTTTCCGGAAACGAATTACGAGTGGGAAGCGAACGAGGGCGAGGGGAAACTTGGATTCGGCCATTTCCGTCTTCCCGAAAAATACGCTAACAAGTCGAGTCGCTGGAACTTAGCTCTCCGCAAGATCACCGCGGTCAGCAATCTCGACGCTCATTGTAAGGCATCCGTTGAATGGTCGGCAAGAATCTTGGGCCGAGTTTCAGTTTTACAGGTTGGATGGAATGTTGCGTTGTTTGTTGCAAGGAATTATTCCAGCTGAAACAAACGAAACGTTACAAAAAAAATTAATCGTCGAAATCGTTGATGTATTTTGTTTATTAGAAAATGTATTGGATAGAAAAGTATAGAACAAGATAAGGAGTTGGTTATTTTTTCGAAGTTGAGTAATGTGTTTGCTGCGTGCTATTTTACAATCAGAAACAATGTAGGTCAGGTCTTTTTGGACGAACGAATTGGCAATAGACGAGCAATGGAGCTGTTGATAGGGTCTGAGATTTGCTTTAAATTTTAAAATTGTCTTTAAACCCCCAATATGCAGTTTTTCCTCATGGGACTCTACAAACAAGCGAGTGTGTTCTTTCGTAGAAATCATCATGATGTATGTGTCAATTACAACTGATTCCTTTCTTGATAATTCATTCCTACGTAAAACGCCAGTAAAATTACAATTTTTTGTGAACTTGCATTCGCTTCTACTGATGAGACTAGCGTCGCAACAATATACTACAGTTAATTAACCTTCTTGGCCCTTGGGTACCGCAACTTAAAGCAACTCAACGCGCACTCATTCGAATGAAGCTATTAGATAAATATTCCTACTCTATTGTACTGGTTTTAGCCTACATCATTAATTGAAGGCACTCGACGAATAATTTTTTGAGTGATATCCACAGTTCAAGGTTACTTTATATTACCCATAGGGTAACACTTAGATTTAAACCATGTGAAACTTGAAACATTTTCAAATGAGCTATGCCTCTCAAAAGGAAGTACCCTCTGGACAAAATTTTTACTCCTGCAAACATCGGTAAGTTTGGAGAAATTTCGTGACTTTTAAGTGTTCAAGAACTCAGAATGCCCATTTTAAAGTACACCTTGAAAAAAAATCGTAAATTCTATCGAAAACGAGAGAAAAAATTATCAATGATAATTTTATCACCAGGATACTTTCTTTCGAAAGTCATAGAACAAACATGTTCGGGTTTTGTTAAAGATTAAAGGGGTTAAAGTTAAAACTTTACATTTGCATTCATTTGATCCTTTCAGGGATAGTAGGACACATGTTGTCCCACTTAATTTAACATGGGATTCAATGTAATTTAAAAGGACGTTTTGCAAAGAGTCGAGTGACATATCAAGGTTTTTTAGAAAATTGTCTTCTTTTGAAGGGTTTAATAAAACCTTAAAAAAAATCAAATCCCAATATGCACACTTGAAAAGGTTGAACCCACATGTTGAAGCGATGAATTAGCATCACCAAGAATCGAGCACTTGATGCGAAAGTCTTACACTGAAAAAAAAAAAAAAAAAAAAAATGCTGAATTTAACTCTTTTTTAGTTAAAAGTATGGGCACCACTTGCAAATTGTTAGTTTGACTGTTTAAATAGTTAAATTAACACGGCAAGTATAGGTATTAAAAGAGTTAAATTCAGCTCCTTTTTTTCAGTGTACTGAAATATTTATGATTTATTGAATGGTTAGGTTGGAGCCAAAGTTCAAGACGGGGATGATCGGCAACCCTGACTCGGAAACACCTTCACCATCACATCGAAGTTTCTTAGAGTTATTTAAGTAAGCGCGTTCCAATTATAACCCATTTTTAATTTAGAGAAAAGGGGGCTTCTACTTCTCCGTGTCGCTGAAAAGCGTCTCACAATGGATCAAGACAAATTTTCTTTTCTGGAAATTCAAAGTTATTGTACACTTTAGCTTCACGAAAGTAGCCATAAGTTTTTACGTTGGAATCGTACAAATTATGCCTGGTTCATGGTGTCTAGAATTCTTAGGATCCGTGCTAAATCTGCCTATTTCGTGGGATCTAGTATTTTTAAGGGGACAAGGAGGTCCTATGTTAAACAATGTTAATATGCTTCACTTCTGGTGCACTTTCCTTAGGAATTATTTGACCTACAAGGCTGTAATTTTGCTTGAAGTTGTGTATGAGTGTTGACTATAAGTGGAACTAGGATTTTAAAACTCATCGAAAACTTTTGTTTTTTATTGAAAAGTTGAAAGTTTGGTTGATTTTTTCACTTTTTTTTGAGCTTTGAATGCCTATTAAAAAAAAGCAAAGGAGCTACACAGAATATCCTAGTTCCACTTATAGAGCTTTTTCTGAGAAAAATTTTAAAAAAAAGTTTGTGAAAATAGCATTACTAGTTCCTGAGAAAAGTGCACCAAAAGGTAAAAAATACCAGGTTTTGCAGTATCGCAAAAAGAAAAAACTAAAAATCGGCTGACCTGATAAGGACTCTTCAACTTCAAAAATTCGTAAAAAATTGTTGTTTTTTTTTTCTAAACTATACAATGTTTCACATCATTTCAAAGCTGAGAACGTCCTTTTTCAAATAAAATTTTAAAAAAGAAAAAATAATAAAAAACAAAACAAAAAAACAAAAAAATTAAAAAAAAATCATTTGGGACCTCCTTCTCCCCTTAAAATGCCGATTTCCTGATTTTCCCTGCTTTCCAAGACGCCCATTCCCTGATTCTCCCTGATTTAAAAAAACCGTTCCCTGATTAAATTATAAAGATTTATTTTTGTAATCCTCCAAGTTTTTAACGCTCAGAATTTTTACTTGCGCGAGGCAACAAAAGAGCGAAAAAGCTCAGCTTTTAAAAAAAAAAAGCGAAGCTTAAAAAGCGACAGCAAAAACAAAGCTAAAGCTTTGCATCGACCTACACATTCCAAAATTATTCAAACATATCGAAAGCAGAAATTTTTCAATGACAGCCAAGAAAGATATCATTATATCGGTTTTCGTACCCTACAACCAAGGCGCAATGAGTCTGAAATCGTCAAAAAAAAAGGCCGAAAATCAGAAACTAATTAGCCATTAATTTATCATTTATAAACGTTCAAGACCAGTTTTAAGCGCAGAGAAAACTTTGACCCATTGTCTTACTTTGACTTGAAAGCGCGTCACGCATGCACTGGTCTAGATCAATAGTTCGACGCGATTACACGTCGAATCAAAAAAACACACAAAAAAACCGTAAAAACAAAAGTGAAAAAATATCAATATAAAGAAATAAATAGAAATTTAAAAAAAAATAACTAAATTTATTCAAAAGGAGTAAACTAAAAAAATTGTAAGGCAATATAGGTTTTAACAAGTAATTTAAACCTATAAATGTCACTGGGAAGTTTTGAATTAAGCGTAACCCTTCCACGAGAAGTGGTAATGTGTACCATTTTATATAACATGGGATTCAATGGAATTTAAATAGACTTTTTGTAAAAAAAATTGTGTGACCCATCAAAATTCTTAGAAAATTTTTCTCTTTTGAACAATCTCAAAAATCTAAAAAAAAAATCAAAAACCTAAAAAAGTGCATGAAAGGATTAAATGGCCGAAAATGATGATTTTTGATGCCTTATTTTTATATTTTAAGCGTGCCGTATTTATACGGTACGCTTTTTGTTTTCATTTTCATATCTAATATATAGGTTGCATGCTTTCCTTATGGCAAAACCTTGGCGGGAAAGGTTTGAAAAATTAAAAACGTGTTTTCTTAAAACTGGTTCCATTAATCGTTAATTTATTGCTGCAATCCAGGAGGTCTCGGCGTCTATTTCCTTAAAATTGTAAAAGTTTTGGTATTCCTGTTAATTTCAATAAGTTATTAAGCGTCAAAGTCGAATTCCTTTGAACGAGAATTCCATACAGGTCCAGCAACCTAAGTCATTTGTGCCAACCTATGAGTCAAAATTCCAAGGCAGGAGGGGGGTGGAAACATCCTTCACAGAAACCCTCTTTGCCCCTCGGCTTTGGGCTCCACCGGTCACGAGATTTCTTCACGGTTCATTAAGCGGAGAGATTTGTGAATGTGTGGGAGAGAGAGGGTGTTAGAGAGGTTTTGTTTCTCAGGACTCGCACGGTCTGAGGACTCATATAAAAGTGTCAAAATCTATTTGACGAGGGTTTCGAAAAGAAGTGACGGCGAGGTATGGATGAAGAGCGGGAGAGGTATAGAAAAGAGAGGGGCTCATTCATATCCTTAAATAGACCTGTGTAGTGATGTCGTCACGATCAAAATTGGTTCCAAACAAATGCTCTATCTCAGTCAATCTCGTTGATTTACCTGTAAGAAATCAGATCCAAATTTTCGAACGCAAATTCATGCTAGTTAAAGAACAGTTTTATCAAATTTTATTGCACCATTAGACTCCACGTACCTTAAAGTATCTATTCACTCTAACATAATTCCTAAAAGATCACAAGCGAAGTTACAATCACAGTTATACCGAAAGATGTTCTACGTTTTGTCCTCGTCTTACTCACGGTCTCTTATGGGGTTATCACCGTCATGACACTCACTCATTCTAACTTCTCTTCGTATCGAAGCTATTGTTCGAGGTATAACACATGTCGTGATGGTGCTGATGAGCCTATATCCTAGAATTTTGTGCTCATTAGAAACTGTGAGTCTGACAAGGACAAAACATAAGACTTTCTTCGATAATACTGTGATTGTGCATTGATGCGCGATGTTTCAAAAAGTTTGTGGAGCAGGCTCATATTTTATCACTGAGAAAAAAGTGGCTGTTAAAACTGTAAGAATAGAACAATAGATGAGTTTCGCCTTATTTCAATCATGAGACCTATCGTTGCTATAGTCAGCGCGCTTGAATTTACACGAATTCCGATTGTGTCTATGGAATTTCGATTATTTCTATGGGAAATAAAGCGCGGGAATATATATCCTATCGGAAAATTCATCGAAACAATCGGAAATTTTTATAAGAACCGTGGAACCGAATGGTGTGATAAACACAACTGGTGCAAAGTACATGCTGTTTACTAGCACTTGTATTTGAAAATTTGGATCGTGTTTCATATGGGAAAACCCACGAGAGCGAGTGAGACGGAGCCTTTTTTTGGAACCAATTTTTTTCATGACGTCACATTAAACAGGTCTTGGTCATTGGACAAGACCAAGGGGACATACAGGGGATCTGCAAATTGAAAACCCCTTAATGAGCGTCTATGCAATCAAGGGATTTTTGAGGAAATTTTGGGCGTTTTGTTGAAAAAAAGGTTTTTAAAATCCAGAACAAAGAGAGGGGGGTAAAATTCGCATTAATAGCTCTAAAAAGTGAGAGGGGCTGTCAGGTGTCTTCCACCCCTGGACAGCCTCCTCGCTGCGGCTATGGAATTGACTTTGGAATAACTTATTTACCTATCCTAAAACGTTTCTCGCGTGTACAGTATTTTTTACTGGAAGCTTCTTCAAATTTTGGAAATTATAGGTCCATATGGAACTTTGCTTTTCCAACACGCAAAATGATATCGACCGACGGCAACAGAAAAAGAAATAATATTACAATGCGGTGTAATGAATAATGGCTTAGTTTTGACTGTAAACTTTCGATACTTTTCAACAAAATAAATGGGGGGAGGGGGAATTAAAATCCACAAACGTCTTAAACCTCCACGTCTACTAATCTATACCCCTAGAATGCTTGACGTGTAAAGGGCACCTGAAATGGTTAGTGCTGTATATTAAAGGATTATTTTTTCATGAATTTGCAAGTGTTCCATTTATGCATATTACATATCTACATCGTGACAATCGCAATAAGTGCTGACAGCACCTAAAACGGAAAAAAGAAGAAAAAAAAACTGTTTATTATTTAGAATCACGGCTTTTCCAAATATGACACTTTTTGACTTCAAATGAGCGCAACCTCATTTGTGATCCCTGTGCAAGCCATTTAAAAGGTGGAGAAAATATATATTGTCTATACTTTATGTGGGTAAAAAAGATCGAGCTAGCCTTATCAAATAATTTTCTCTTTTCAGCTTTCAATGGGTTTGTTGCAAAATTTTGCTACAGCGCTGTAGAGTTTTGATTCTGATGTAAAATCGCCTGAAAATTACATTGGTGGCATCAAATAGTCATAAATCCATTAATAAACTCACAAAACGCATTATAAAGAAAGCCAAGATGACAGTCGTAAAGCCGAACAATATGTGCACGCGCATACGACGAACATCAAAGATAGGCGACCCATTTTCCTCTTTTTCGTTGAAAGGGGGGGAAAAGAAAATATCTCTACAGTCCAACTGTGATTTTAAAAATTTGCATGGTCAAGATGTTGTCTTCTGTGAAGGGCCAAGGGGGGGGGGGGGGGGCAAAATATCAAGAACAGGGTGTTTCAAATTTAAGTGCCAAACTTATGGAGTGTATTTTTGGGGTCAACATATATATAATACTTTATTTTCCTACATGAATATGTGCTGCAAATGTTTCTCTTCTGAGCTAGAGCCCTCCAAAGTTTTGAAAACAAAAAAACAACGCCTTTGACTCATCTCCTTATAGATACATCTGATCTTAATTTATTTTTTTCATCATTTCTCACCAAACAAGCTCAATTGGACATCACTTGTCACAAAAGAACCGAGTGACATTTTTGATAAAATTGAGTTATTGATTGATAGAGCTAGCAATACTGAATCTCGAAGCAACAAGTGCTTCTTCTAAGAACAACTATTTCCCGTCAAAATTCCAGGTAAAAGTGAGCTGGTGAGCCTCATTGAAGTCATTGTCCATATGATGAAATAAAATGAGAACTCGATTCCTTTTTCTTCAACCTTAATCCGAGTCACGTAAGGAACCAACTCCGACTTGGTTCCTTTTATAGAATTGGGAACGGACCTAAGTCCAGATTAACGAATTTTAAAATATCAACAGTGTAAACCAACTCTGCCGTTTGGTTTCTCTTAGAGATTCGTTTTTCGTGATTATGCCAAACAAAAAGAAGAAAGGAACCAAGTCACTTTAAACGCTAAAAATTAAGTAGGTACCTTTCCTTCATAGGAAATTCCACTTTTCCGGTGTTGAAATGCAAAAACATAACACGGTAGTTGTATGAAATCAAAACGTAAGTAATTCCGAGTTTTTTGTTTAAATGCTAGCTCTTCAACTTTGGACTCAATTTTCTCGAGATCAGCTCCATGTCACGTGGTTCCTCTTTGATGAATTATCATTGCTAGCAAAAGCATTAAAGCTGTTCAGACTTTAGTGGCACGCTTTTCCAACACCTGCGTGTTGGAATTTTCCCTGCTTTTTTTTTTTTTTTTTTTTCGATCTCAGACCATAGTGCGCCCACCCGGGATTCATTTTATCAAACAAGCAGCGCGCGCGCTCGGGTGGCGTGTATAAGCGCGGGAGAATCGACAGACGGGTGGCATTGCTTGAGCTTTTAAGAGAGGCCGCAGCGGTGTGAGAGCAGAAGGGGGGGCGGTGGCCGCGGCGGGAGTGGTGGGCCCATTGAAATATGCTCGCAAAAAGCATTTTCTACGCGGAGTTATAATAATTTCTGCGAGCGAAATGGCGCGAAAAGCAGAGAAGAGAGGAAGGGTGAAAAATGGTGGGGGGGGGGGGGTGTCGGAGAGAGGAGAGGGGGGGCTGAACACTGCAAAGCGCAGTCTAGACTCTTAGATGATGATAAATCGGCGCTTGAACTTTTGATTCCTCCCTCGCGATTAACTTCCAAACTGGCGTAATTTCGCTCAAAACTTTCTTCGTGGGATCAAGTTAACAAAAACTGCGAATGGGAAAGATGAGTCCTGAACGGAAGGAGGAGAGCTCCTCTTTCGCGATGATCTCTAATCCGCGCTCCTATGACTGGTTTAGACGGAATTGAAGGGCCTGGCTGCCTGCAACAAAGGCATTTGGGTGGGGGGGGGGGGTGAATAGGAAAGGGGGACATTGAGAGGTCAAGCTCTTCAGTGAGCCGAGAGTCATGATTGGGTTGCGTTCTATCTTATTAATCGTCTACGGTCTTAACAAAGATTTAATCATTTAGATAGATACATCGGCTCCTATGTGGAATGTTATGCAAAGATGTTGATGTCAGTAGCCAATCAGCACGATACATCATTGTTTTGGTCATTCGTCAGCAATACAGGAGCCGTTGTGGTGGGGGAAGGCAGCCGAGAAGCGACAATAAGCTTCAATTGATTTGGGTTTGACTATAGTGCATGGTCCCTGTTGTCTCCGGTGATATTTAGTCACACTGAAAAAAATTGGTTCGGCGGACTAATTCTTAGAGAAATTAAGGAGTTGGGTGGGGAAAGGGCCCGGGCGTGATTGACAAGATCGCGTTATGAGCAAACGAGCTTTGAAGTTGACCTAAAGTAGGAGTTTAAAGTAGACCTTGTTGATTTCAAAATTAAGTTTCTCCGTCCATTTTCAAGATACCAACATGAAACTTTGTATACAACTAATTTAGGGTATTTTTAATCCAAAAAATTGTTGGGTGGAAAGAGGGCGTGGCCGGGGTCACGCCCCTCTTCCATTGGACTCCTCAATGCATGCAATCAACCGATGCGTTTTGATGCACTTCAGAGGCAGGCTCCCCTGCATGTCAGAACCCGAAATATTTCTGCTCTAATAAATAAATATAGTCACGCGAGCCAATTATTTTTTGTCAGTGCAGAGTAAGGAAGTGTGAATCATCGAACCATCGAACCATAATTATTGAGAGAGAGAGAGAGAGTGAGAGAGAGAGAGAGAGTGAGAGAGAGAGAGAGAGAGAGAGAGAGAGAGGGGGGGGAGAGAGGGGGAGAGAGAGAGAGAGGAAGAGAGAGGAAGAGAGAGAGAGAGAGAGAGAGATGAATAGTCACTATAACTCGATCGTAAATCTTTGAAGAAATTAGCTACAATCGGCAGACGAGGCGAGGCGAGGCGAACGAGTCGCGTCACAGCCCTGCCGCGCGCCACGACACAGTGAATCGAAACATAGAATTTTCTGGACATAATTTTACGAATGAAAATAAAGGTTATGAAGCATAAATAGCAATTAACAATATAAGAAAGTGTAAATTAATTTATTTTAGAGTTTAAAAAGTGTCAAAGAACATGGTCCACGCAAAAGAACAGCTAAAAGTGAACATGCTATTATAGACCAAGAGAACAACTTAATTTTATGTCCATGGAAATTCATGTTTTGATTCAGTGTGCGCCACTCCCGCACAGTTCGAATTTACTTTTAATTGAAAATGCATCAAATGATGATATTGATGATGTTCGACACTACCGCCGCGCGTCGGTAGTAAAAAAAGACACGAATAAGTATATATATAGTGGCAGTGTATTTTTCTTCGGTCAGTTGTAAAAATTACTGTCCGAATTGGTTATTATCCAATGAACTAGACTCATACCATCACTTCATAAAGAATTCCAATGGGGCTCTTGCAAACTTTTGCTACAGATGATTGAAGAGTTGATTCTTGCATAATAACAAGTAAAACTGACGAAATTCACTCTCAGAATTGGGCATAATGGCGGAAAGACGCAGGTATGGGAGATTCCTATCTATAATGAGACAAATCTCCGTGTTAGTGACAGATTAGACAGGAATCTCCCATGATACCTGCGTTGAAGTGCCATTACGATCTTGCCGTTAAAGCAGTTTCGTGAGTTTATTACTAAATTTTAGACTTTTTCGGTGTGATTTTCGTGATTTCCGCTGGTCAATACATCAGAATGGACCATTTATTTTCTTGTAGCATAAGTTTGCAAGAGCCCCATTATGATGATGCAAAATTGTTCTTTTGAGGTAATAATTTTTACTTTTACGACGACTACTGTTGCCTTTAATAATATGGCATGGAGGCAGAGCTGCCGTTTCAGTGGCGGATCCAGCCCTGGAGAACGGGGAGGGGCGAACTTGTGATTTTCGCCCCTTAGTGACCCCCTTTTCTTTTCTTCGCTCTTGCTTTCCACCTTCTTCTCCCCTATTTTCCCACTTTTTGGGCCGAACGGTGGGGGGAGGGTGCGCCCCCCTTCGCCAGCCCCTTGTGTACACCAATGGATGACTCATGTGTTGCTAGGAGTGAAACGGCCTTATTGCAAAAGATATGAAAACCCTTAGGGGCGATCAACTCCATTTTCCAAGCTGAATCGATAGAGGGGTCATAATCAGGGTTTTGGGGACATCACCGTTTTGCCCATGTGATTAATGCTCAAACTTTAAGGGGGTATACCACCCTAATTTTTCGATTCCCCCCCCCCACCCCCACCAATTTTGTAGAGGACAATTCAGGGAATACGAGGATATTTTTTTTTTAATTTTTAGGAGGTCGGAAAGTATTTTTAAATTAATTTTAAAGTTTATGAGTCAACATTGCGAAATTGAGAAAATTGGAAAAATTTTTGGAAAAAAGTTCGGATTTTTCAAATCAATTTTTCGCTTGTTTTTTCAACTTCAAAACAGCTTTTCTCGAGTACTATGATAGCTAGAGACTTCATTTTTTTTTTAAATGTGCAGAATTTCATGCTCTAGGTACTGTTGTATGGATTTGCCCTCAACCTAACATCTCAAATATCTATTAATGTTTAAAAAAAAAAAAAACCATGAAAAAAATGTCACATTGAAGAAACATTAAGAAAAAAATACTTCCTCTCGAAAAAAAAACAGTCCATACAAGAGACCCTAGAGAACACTGATACCTTTCATTTGAGACCAAGACCAAGGCGATTGAGCAATTCTAACTCTAAAAAAGCTGTTTGAAAGTTGTCAACGATTTTTCAGGAAATATTTTTTTAAGGGGCAGGTATGCAACCAGCTTCACAAAAATTTCAGGATCTCTAATTTACATCAGTATGTGTTACCAAAAAAAAAATTGAGGGCTCTAAGTCATCAGGAACGATTTTTTTTAATTTGGGTGGTATACCCCCTTAATTTTTTTTTTTTTTTTTTTTCAATAAGTTTTTGTTGAATGCCAAAAGATGCCGCCACTAAAAAAGCAAACACGTGTCTGCATGAGTATTTTTCGAAATTCGAAGCCGTTTCCGAAATATTCGCCCTAGCTCCTATTTATACACACCCTGTATATGTATTCATTTTTTATTTTTTTTTACCCTTTTGTTTTTGTTTTTGTTTTTTTTATCAAAAATCCTCTTCTCAGATTTGTAGGAAAGCGAGTCAAGTAGAAGGGTGGAGGAGACAGGCAGGAAGTGGTAGTTCCTGGGGAGAAAGGAGAACAAACAAAAAGCCACAATGAACGGTGAGAGATGAACAGTGTTGCCACATTTTAAAGGAAAGTCCTATGATTTTCTTTTACAGTGAATAGAGCTCTGCGGGCCGATCTTTGAATATCATTATCATTTGATAAGGCTGACAGACTAGGTAAATGAAGGGCTGCTATTGGTCCCTTTGAAACTCATTATCAGAAGTTAGAGCTCTTGAACCAAGTATCCCTCCGCAACATTCGATAAGCTATCGGCTTGTTTTAAGCAGCATTTAGCCAATCGAATGTAGCTGAGGGATACTTGGTTAAAAAGTGTTCTTCTATTTGATGAACACTTTAAGACACCAATAGCAGCCCTTCATTTACCCAGTCTATACCAGCCTTATCTAATGATTTCAAAGATCGGCCCGCAGGAGTCACTACTTAACCCTTTACGGACCAAGCCCGCGAGTATACTTGATTTTCTCCTCTGGTCAATTTCACATTTTTTCAGTTCTTACTCCGGATAAACTCACTATCGATGAAAAAACTTACAAGAAAAGGCTTCGTTCGGGCGCCTTCAATTCGTCGTATAGGCAATTCCAACTCCCACGAGTACCTACTAACAGTAACACTTAACTACCTTCCATGCATACACGGAAGAGTGGCGTTCTTTTGAACTAACCTGGTCCGTAATGGGTTAAACCAAAGATATCGCAACTAAATTGATCGAAAATCTGAAAGCTTTCCGGAATATCTGATTTCTTAAAATTAAAAAAGCTGACAGAATCCATTTTTTGTTTCAAAAAGGGTCAGTTTCTTCTTTTCAAAAAGTGCCGCGCGGATTAAAGAACTTTGAAGTGTTTATTCCACAAATATTGAATTACGTGTTACAATTGTGGCGTGTAAATCCTGTTTAGATTTTACACCCACGTTGGGATGGAACGAGAGAAAGCGAATGATAACACAAACTTGAAATTGAAACGAATTAAGAAAAGAAACAAACTCCCCAACCGACCCGAAACGCAAAGAAATAAACCTTTACTCACTATATTCACATTTAGTGATAAAAGGAGGAATTAACTTCTGCTTATTAAGTAGTACGCGTGAGCGTGAAAAAAGAGAACTGAGACTAAACTGCCCTGAACTCGCACCGATGACCAACCACCGATGACCAAACACCAAGAGCGTCCTGTGACACTCACTGTGATTGGTCCACACGGCACA
>VMOF01000001.1:43136074-43183574 GCA_011764245.1 Trialeurodes vaporariorum
GAAGTGCAACTGCAACTGCACAGAGAATTCTGTAAGTGTTTCGTAAAACTCCTCCAAAGCCAATTAGTCCAAACCATTTTGTTTCATTTTCGCTTCAGTATAAATGAACATACCTTACAGAGACGGTCTGGGTCTGCTTGCATCACTTTGTTTTAACCTATTTTCATTTTAAAGTTTGTTAATTCATATCTCAGTTTGAGTTCTCTCGAAATTAAAGCACAAAACACTGAGTCGGTGACTGTTGCATAGAGACAGCATTCAATGAATGAAAAGACCAATTTTGTCAGCCAACAGAAACACAAATACACACACAAACTCCAAATGCAGTTTTGAAACAAAACAAACAACTGAGCAGACATTCATCGTCTCTTTGGAAATGACAAGAAAAGTCTAGCGGATTTTGAAGCATCTCCGATCTTTTGACCAGGAATGGGTCTGTTGCAAACTTTTGCTACAGCGCCAAAGGATGTTCAATCTCATGTAAAATCGCGTGAAAAGTCCATTGGTGGCATCAGAAAGTCATAAAATGCAGTAATAAACTCACAAGAGACGTTTAATGAAATCCAAGATGGCGGTAAAATATTGAGCAACCTGTATGCACGCACCACGAACATCCAAGGATAGCCAACCTCACAATATCGATCACACCCAATCACAACGTAAATAAACACATAACCTCTGAAGCTGCGAGGTTGTCAACGTTGGCAATCCTTGGATGTTAAAGGTGGATACATACAGATTGCTCGATATTTTACCGCCATCTTGGATTTAATTAAACGCCTCTTGTGAGTTTATTACTGCATTTTATGACTTTCTGATGCCACCAATGGACTTTTCAGGCGATTTTACAATAGATTATACACTCTCAATCGTTGTAGCAAAAGTTTGCAACAGACCCATTACCTGAATCAACGAACATTAAAACAGAGAAATCCAGATCGCGAGGAAAAAATGAGACAGACATATGCATTATACATAGTACACAGCCATTCTAAAAAAAAAAAAAAAAAAAAAAAAAAAAAAAAAAAAAAGTTGCACGGAAAAAGAAGTTTGGTAGAATTTACCATTTGCATAGCTGATTGACGGGTTCGGACAATGGGTCAGTTACAAACTTTTGCTACAGTGGTATAGAGAGTAAAATCTTAAATAAAATCATGTGAAAAGTCCATTGGTGGTATCAGAAATTCATAAAATGCAGTATTAAACTCACAAGAGGTGTTTAACTGAAACCCAAGATGGCGGTAAAATATCGAGCACACGGAAAAAAGAATGGTGTAATTTACCATTCGCATAGCTGATTTTGGCCCCTACCAGAGTACCAGAGAGGAATCAGGTCAATTTCACTTGATACCTGGTCAAATGTTCCATAACTCTGGTCAAGTTTATCTTAACTCTGGTAGGGGCCAAAATCAGCTATGCGAACAATAAATTACACCATTATTAGGCGCACCGTTGGCACAACGTGCGCCTATTGAAATCGCCCTGATACTCAATAGAGTATACTACGCCCCCTTGTGCTCAAATGGCGAAATGAGCTTTTTTGATGTCGTGAAATTTAGGTTGTGTCCTGTGTTTTTTTTATGCTAATTTCATTTGAAAAGTTAATGTTCTCCCAGCCACGACTGAATTCTGAGTTGGTTGGGAGTAATTTCATGTTCATTGATTGACGTTTTTTAAAGTTATTCTATGTCAAAAATTTCCAACCTCACTTTTTGATTATTTCAAATTTTCCCGGTATATATTCTAGGTGATCAAGAGAACCAATCATTTGCCGTTCTGAATGTTTGTTTTTTTGCATGTAAATGCAATTATTATAATTAATTATAGCGTGTGGTCAAACGCAAAACGGAAAGCCCCTAAGTACAGCAAGAACTCTGAACATTCCTTATCTCAATTCTCAGAATTCTCATTTAATTACCAAAAATTACTGCGCATCGAAGAGGATCTCTTATTATTCAGCCCTGATGTCGTTGTTTCCATAGTGGTCCCTGCCCTAACCTCCTCCATATTTCCTATCAAATTTCAGCTATTTGTTTACGCTCAACGTAATAAAATTACTCTGCTTGCGTTTATAGTAGCTATGACTCGTGAATTGGTAAGAGTTCAAAGGTTCAACAATGGGACCTCTGAATAGTGTGATGTGCTGACTTGCTTTATATTTCCATCATGTTGTTATTGTATGTGAAATTTCTTAGTCCTATTCAGAACGAAACAAGGAAATGCTTCTTATTTCTCTACTTCTACATTTTTGGTTTTGAAGGTCCTAAAGGAAGTCAGCCCTCTTTCAATTTTAAAGAAATGTGCTTTGCGGTCAAATTTTCTGACATTTTATTTAGTCTGGCAACTCCCGTCAAATGACTTAGCGCTTCAAGGCATCATTTATTCAATGCAGTTATTTCGCTCTTTCTCTATTTACAAGTAAATTTCTAGTACTCCAGGAACTTCCTGATTTCTTATGCTACCTTATGCTACATCTGTTGTACCTACTACCTATGTTGATTCAAGCTGTCACTCTCCTTATATGTCTCAAAGTATCTTGAGACACTTAAACTGGTTCCTTAATCATATAGTTTGGTAGTCCGCTAACCTTTGACAGTCACCTATTTTGTCCGAGATCATCATCAGTCATGCCTAAAAGTTTAGCGCTTAGACTTTTGTACAAAATTGGGATTGCGCCTCACAATTTGGTGACAGTTAAGTTAGCGTCATATGATGAAATATGAATCAGCGCTCCATTTCTTTCTGAAATTTGTGTTACCGAGTCAATTTCTTCTGAAAATTATGTCAGCGTACGTGCTGTTTTTTACTGAAACTTGAGTGAGCGTACAGTTTTGAGCAAAAACATTTTCAAACGCTATAAGAAAAAAAAAAAAACAATACGGCATTGGAGAAAATGGGGAAATTGAGTTAGTGCTTATACTTTTGCTGAAAATTAAAGTCGTGCACCACAATTTGGTTAAAATTAAGTTATGGCGCTTTTTTTTTGCTGCAAAATGACTCAACGCGCCATGTGTTTCTGAAAATTGTGTGATCTCATCAAATTCTTCTAAAAATTATGTCAGCGCATCGGTTTTTACTGATAATGAGGTGAGAGCGCTAATTTGAGCCAAAAATATTTTTAACGCAAATAATCAGAATTAGAGACTGATTAGGTGTGTTGAGGTTGGATCAGTCATGCCTAAAAGTCTACATCCGACGGAGATGGTGTGATTGTATTTTTACTTTCTCACTCAAATGAAATTAGAAAAATTGAGAAAGTATTGTATTGCGTTGGCGCAGAGATTTTCAAGGTATTTTGTTGCGATAGTTGGCCTCTCAGGACAAAGTCAATCATGATTTAGTCAAAGTAATTGCCTCTTATCATGTCTAATACCATCCATAAGAACATCCTTCCATCATATTTTCTATTTCTTAACCCTTTCTGACTTAGAGAGATTTATGTAAAAAAAATCTGTGGCGTCTGTCCGTCAGTCCGGCTGTTCGTCACTCCGTACCTAGGCATAAGTTTTGAACCATTGATCCTTATGCATCCAGATTTTGCACAGTTGTTGCTTTTTAGATTCCCCAGAGGTACTGTTTTGTTTTTTTGAAATTTTGATTTTTAGGGTAGTTATGGGGACAAAATTATTTTCATTAAAATCAATGGTAAAATGGATAAAAATGAATAAAAATGGAATAATTCAAGTTTGGCTCAATCAATTTTGATGAAAGTTAGCAAAAAAAATATCTATTATCAGCCTACTATAGAATGAACCACTTATAGTTCCTTTATTCATTCCTTCAGACTGTTTAAAAAATCAAAATAAGTGCGCTCGAGCCGAAAAATAGAATTATCGTGAGAAATCAATCTTAAAACTTGGAGTCAATCAATAATGGCTCCATGAATTTTGATAAAACTTTGTACACACAATCTACTATCAATAAACTTAAATATTTTCCTCTCTGTGTCACCAAAAACAACCGATAAAACCATTTCTAGAGGTAATATAGGTGCGATTGAGCAAAAAATTTGGGAATATGAGCAAATAAAAATATAATCCTATTATTTGGGATAGTTCAGGTTTGGTTCAATCAATTTTGATGGAAGTTAGCGAAAAAAATCTACATTCAGCCTACTATAAAATAAACCACTTATATTTACAATATTCAACCCTCAAAACCGTTTTAAAAAATCAAAATATGTGCGCTCGATCCAAAAAATGGAATTATCGTGAGAAATTAAGTAATCTTAAAACTTGGAGTCAATCAATAATGGCTGGATGAATTTTCATGAAACTTTTTACACACAATCTACTATCAAAGTACTAACATATTATCCTCTCTTGATCACCATACACAACCGATTAGACCTTTTCAAGAGGTAATATAGGTGCGATTGAGAAAAAAATATGGGTATATAAGCAAATAAAAACATAATCTTATTATTTCGGATAATTCAGGTTTGGTCCAATGGATTTTGACAAAATCTGGCAAATAAAATCTACAATTGGTTTACAAAAGAAATTAGCCCTTACAGTTACAATATACAACCCTTAAGAGAGTTTAAAAAATCAAAATAGGGTGTTTGACCAAAAAAAAAAAAAAAAGAATGAAAGTGAAGAATTAATTTTAAACTTGGAGTCAATCATTAATGGAATTGATTTTGACAAAAATGTTCACAAACATAATGTGTTAAAAAAAATACACTAAACACTACACTGTGTGCACTAAAACATTTTTCTGGTACAGTCCTCATAAAAACCTTACGACCGTTTCGAGGGGCAATATAGGTACGATCGAGCAAAAATCTTTTGAAACTAATTGTAAGCAAATATTAAGACAAACATAATATTTGCAATAAGTAATTCAAGTATGACTCAATTAAGTTCGATGAAAATTGCACCAAAACGTTTGCAACCAGCCTAGGCAGATATTTCTTTTCAATGTATTACTACAATATTCAACTTTTAAGTCTAAAGCTGTTTAAAAGCAATATAGGTTTCATTACACCAAAAAATAGAATATTCAAGGAAAATTCATTTTATAAAGAAAAGTCAATCAAAAATGGCTGAATGAATTTTGTTGAAATTTTGTTTGTACAATCTACGACTTAAGTACATCTTTGGAGGGGGGTTAATCTATTAAACAAAAAAAATTATTTCGAATATCCACAGTTTGAAAGAAGAAACCAAACATAGTACTCAATGGAGGAAATGCAAGAATCAGTACATTTCGACCTCCTATAAAAACTAAGGGAAAAAAGAAACTCCCAAAAATAGAACAAAGAGCAAATATAATGAATGCAGCTCAAAGAATAAAAACTTATTGGAATCTTGAATTACCTACTCTAAACCCTGTTGTAAGCAACATCAGATTAAGGCTCTCAATTAGCCTTCAAATAACAAAATAGGCAACTATTCCTACAGCTTCTCTACAAAATTGCAAACTCTTCGGATTGAAGGCAGAAATATTATGTCCGGAGGTGAAAATATTTGAAATTTGAGGGGGGTTTGGGGATCTCCCCCAGAATTCTAAAGGGGGGTCTGGAGGTATCCCCAGCATTTTAAAGGGAGGTTTGGGGGTCTCTCCTAGTATTCTAAAGGGGGTCTGGGGGTCTCCCCCAGAATTCTTTAGGGGGTTAGGGGGTCTCCTCCAGAATTTTTTAGTGGTGGGGGGGGTCTGGGGGCCTCCCTCAGATAAAAGTGATGTGAGAAAGTGTTCGTAGGGTATCCCTACAGTTTATTTTTTATCATTTCGAGATTTGATTAACGTATTTCGGCCATTGTGCGCGGATCAAATGCTTTGTCACCAGTCGTGGGACGTCACACGTAGGAGTATTTGACCCGAAAACCTGGCCAAAAACGGAAAATTGAAAATTCGTCCAAAAAACAAACTATTGATGGGTTTTGAGAGGTAAGTAACCGCTCTATTGCGTAATAGATGTGTCAGAACATCTACGTTTATCTACTGTTTAGGCGACTACATGGAACTGAGCGCTCAACGCACCTGCGGTTGTTCACCGCTCGAGGCGCTGTTAATAATCAGTCAACATTTTCCATCAAGGACAAGCGTTGGGGCATCCAAACATTTCAGCGATTATGGACGTTGTTTTAGATGACGTGTGCTTCATTTTGATGGCAACAATTTATTTTTCCGTGCATTTTTGACCCTTTTACATCTAATTTAAAATGGACATGAAAAAAATCTCTAATTTTAGGCTCTATCTTTTTAAAAAAGGGCAATTTTGAATACGTTCCGGGCAAAACCGGGCTCAACCAAAACAAGGGGGTTGGAGTAGACCCTCTTAGGCAACTGCTCCAACAGTCAAAAATTGCAAGAAATTGCCCCTTTTTTTAAAAAAACATGTTGAAGTCAAGCCTTTTTTATGAAATAAGCGTCAATAACTCGACAAAAGAATGAGCTATCGACCTTTGGTTTAGGCCAAAACTCTTAATTTTTTACCCCTTTTCCAACCATAAACCGTGCAATAGGAGTTTTGAGTTTAAATTAGAAAATTAACCAAAATCGATTTTCAAATATTCAAGGACACGCAAATATTTTTGGCCAGGTTTTTGGGGTAAATACTCCTACGTTGCGTCATGGGGACATTTAGGAGAGATGTCTTTTGACTCACTGTAACTTCTTCATCTTTTCTTACGTTTTGCCATGGCGTCCTTTGTTTTTTACTTGGCATCACTCTTCACGTTCAAATTTTTTACCGGGCAACCAAAGAACGGTGCCAGCTAATGGAATATGGCAACATTGTTTTTCTCTACTCTAACACATCATGAAAAATAATCGATTCTTGGTGGTCCGATTTCTTCTTACTACCAATCACTTTTTCATGTCCCTATTTTGCGGGACATATTATATCGTTAACTACCTTTTTACTAAAGGGGGTTCAAAATTGTTTTATGAGTATTTGATTGTTTATTACGTGCGTTTAGTGATGTGCAGTGGGAAATTCGAAGGATTTGTTCTATGATTGTCCGTAGTGGTCCCACCGCCCCCCCACACGACGCACACAGGTTCAGACCCGAACTTTTGCTAGATATGGTGGAACATCTGAGGGGTTGGTTTAAGATTGTCCGTAGTGGTCCTAACCTCCCCCCCCCCCAATCGCCACACACCGGTTCGGACCCAAACTTTTGCCGGACAATTTTTTTTGAGATGATTTTTTGAGAATCCAAGGGATTGTTCTAAGATTGTCCGAAGTGGTTCTACCCCCCCCCCCCCACTCGCCGCGCACAGGTTCGGACCTTAACTTTTGCTGAACAATTTTTTTGAGATGTTGGAAAATTCGAAGGGTTTGAGATTGTCCGTAGTGGTTTCCCCCCCATCCCCCTCCCCCCACTCGCCGCTTACAGGTTCGAACTTGGACTTTTGCTGTGCAATTTTTTTGAGATGGTGGAAAATTCGGAGGGATTGTTCTAAGATTGTCCGTAGTGGTTCTACACCCCCCCCCCCCCCACTCGCCGCACACAGGTTCGGACCCAAACTTTTGCTGGACAATTTTTTTGAGTTGTTAGAAAATTCGAAGGGATTGTTCTAAGATTGTCTGTAGGGGTTCTACATCCCCCCACTCGCCGCACACAGGTTCGGACCCTCACTTTTGCTGGACAATTTTTTCTGAGGTGGTGGAATATTCGAAGGGTTTGTCCCATATAAGATCGTATGTAGTAATCCTAACCCCTACCCACTCGCCGCATCCAGGTTCGGACCCGGTTTTTTGCTGGACACATTATTTTTGAGATGGTGGAAATGGAATTTGACTCATGAGGACCAAATTTGCTCAAGGTGCGCCTTCTCTGACACTGTAGTGTCAGAACTATCTGCTTGTTTTTTTTTTCCGTGCAACCTGTGTGCACGCACCGTGAACATACATATACATGCTGGCCAACTTTAACAACCTCACAGCATCATCGGAGGTTATGAGTTTGTTTGCGTTATGATTGGTTGTGATCGCTGTTGTGAGGTTGGCCATCTTGGATGCATTCATGGTGCTTGCATACAGGTTGCTCGATATTTTACCGCCATCTTGGATTTCAGTTAAATGCCTCTTGTGAGTTTGCTATTGCCTTTTATGACTCTCTGCTGCCACCAATGGACTTTTGACGCGATTTTACATGATGTTGATCACTCTATTGCGATGTAAAAAAAGTTCGCAACAGACGCATTAGCGGAGTCACATCCGAAATTTATCAAAATGAATCGGTGACCGGTTGTTCAGCAAAGACTTGCCACTCGTTTGTAACCTACACTGATGCATTTTGATGCTTCTCAGAAGCAAGCACCGCTGTACTTGTCAGAATCCGTCAACCCGATACTTAAAATTCGTTAGCTTTAGCTTGTATGGTGAATTTCACTATATAATATGGTAAATGTAACGTACCTTGTGGTAAATTAAGGTAAAATTTTGGTACATTTCACCATAATCTAGTAAAATTTACTATACTTTGTTAGCAGACTCTAAAATCAGATACGCAGATGGTAAATCCTACCAGTTTTTCCCCCGTTTGGTTGGCTGATGGTAATGATATAATAGAAATGGATGAAAAAAAATAATAATAATCTTTCAAATTCAAAGTTTAAATTGAAGCGTAACATTTCAACTTCTGAACTCGACGGAGAGAAAAAAAAATCCTGAAAAAAAATCCTTAAAAAATGTAATTTGCTGTTTCCTCTAACCTCACGATTCATTTTAACGCTTGGAAAAGTCGCGAGGTAAAACGGAGAAAAAACTGCTTGTATATTTATAGAACACTGATTCCTGTAAAAATTTTAAATGAAAAACCAGCAGATTATTCTCTTCGTTTTTTTTTTTTTTTTTTTTTTTTTTTTTTTTTTTTTTTTTACACGTGTTTGACAACTACGTCTTCTCTAGGGGCTGGTTGATGTTGCACTGCACTGCGCTGGTAAGCATGAAAAAACGCTGTTCCCGAAGAGACTTGAAATATTTTTTTCCTCCTCTCCTTAACTGCATCACGAGCAAAAATAATCATTAGCGATTAAGGTGAGAGGCGAAGGAAAAAAATAAATTGATAATGTTCGGTGGGTGCTAAAGAGTAAATCTAATAAAAGCCAAGCGCAAATAATTCACTTCAGAAATTCAAACATTTTACTTTATTTTATTTGCCTTCTCCTTCACCTGCTTATCCTCATCTTATAACCTCACCCCCACCCCCCCCCAGCCACACCCCACCCCCACCCCCATCCAAGCTCATCATCTTAAATCTTCTTTGCACTACTTTCTTAAATTTATAAGAAGTTCATTGGACTAGCGCTGCTTATGCATGTAGATGTCGGATGTTTTTGGAACGACGCACAATCTACTACGGTCTGAAATCGTCGAAAATAGGCCAAAGATTAAAAATAAAAAATAAAAAAAAAAAAAAAAAATCATCAAAAATAATAGATTTCGACCTATGAAGCTTAACTTGAAACTTTTCATTGGCATTTATAGGTTTTGGTGACTTGTTAAGGTGATTCCATGGCACGTGACCGAGGATATCGATTAATCGATCGATTAATGGTCATTTCTCGGACTCTGTGGAGTTTTTTTTTAAAACCCAGGATTGTCAGCACCTGGAGGTAGATCTAACAAAGATATCTGTTAAGTTTGGATGCTCGAATTTGGAAAATAAGGACGTAACTATGCGAATTTGCACAATCGCTGTTCGATTTATCGTATCGCACAACGGATTCCGAATTCGCATAGTTACGTCCTTATTTTCCGGATTCGAGCATCCAAACTTAACAGATATCTATGTTAGATCTACCTCCAGGTGCTGACAATCCTGGTTTTAGAAAAAAAAAACTCCACAGAGTCCGGGAAATGAGCATTAATCGATCGACTAATCGATCGCCTTGGTCACGTGCCATGGAATCACTTTAAAAGTGCTCTCTATGATTAAAATAGGTCATGAAAGTTTGTAGAAGAAAAATTGATGAGAAATTTACCCTCTGATTTTTGGTCACGTTTTAACGATCTCAGAACCATTGGAGTCATGGTCCGAGATCGTCATTAATTGACCAAAAGTTGAGTCGAAAGTGGGGTAAAA
The DNA here is from genome assembly GCA_011764245.1 of Trialeurodes vaporariorum. Classification (NCBI taxonomy): domain Eukaryota; kingdom Metazoa; phylum Arthropoda; class Insecta; order Hemiptera; family Aleyrodidae; genus Trialeurodes; species Trialeurodes vaporariorum. Next base: position 43,146,115 of record VMOF01000001.1, read on the forward strand.
CCCTGTAAAAATGACGAAAATCGCACTAAAAAATCACTCCCAAAATCATAAGAGACTTTCGAAAGCGAGACTGTAATGGCGGTGATTATCGCCTTATACATTGGGTTTCCCTATCTCAGTAAGCTCCTTCCTCACGATGTGTTCTCGCGAGACCACACAAGAAGAAGAAAAAGCATACAATGAGTCTGTTGCAAACTTTTGCTAAAACAATTAAGAGTGTATAATCTAATGTAAAACCGCCTGAAAAGTCCATTGGTGGCATCAGAACGTTATAAAATGCAATAATAATCTCACAAGAGGCGTTAAATGAAATCCAAGATGGCGGACAAATATCGAGCAATCGGTATGCATGCATCGCGATCGTGAGCATCCAAGGATGGCCAACTTTGACAACCTCACTGGAGGTAGAGGTCATGTGTTTTTTTACGTTGTGATTGGTTGTGATCGATATTGTGAGGTTGGCTATCCTTGGATGTTCGTGGTGCATGCATACACATTTCTCGATGTTTATCCGCCATCTTGGCATTCATTAAAAACCTCTTGTGAGTTTCCTACTGCATTTTATAACTTTCTGATGCCACCAATTGACTTTTCAGGCCATTTTACAGTAGATTAAAACCCTTCACTGCATAGTGTGACACCGGTGTCACATGATGTAAAAAGCCCTATATCAGACATTGTAATGTATATTTTGACTTATTTCAAATTGTATCACCAGTGTCACATTATAAGAAAACATAAAAAGGGGCTAAAACATTTTTCAAAAGACCACCAGCACTTATTATAATGCATTAAAAAAAAGAAATCATGGTTGGGTGGAAATTTGCCCCCGTATCCAATTCAACCCCAATTTCATTATTTTTACTGAGCTTCTGGCATTTTCTCTTTGAAAAATCCAATAAAAATAAAAAAGTCTAATTTTTTTGAACATTTTGAAAAAAAAAAAAAAAAAAAAAAATTTTCCCGCCATTTCTTATGGTGTTATAGCACATGTAAGAAGGGAGACGAAAATGGAAAAATGAGAATTTTCACCGAAAACTGTCTAATTATTTTTTTTTTTTGCTATTTTTCCCATAGATGTGACCACCTAGTGAATCGGAAAATCCAGGTTTGGTTGAAAAAAAAAAAATCACATGCAGTGAAGGGTTAATTAAAAACTCTTAATCGTTGTAGCAAAAGTTTGCAACAGACCCATTGCCATAAGATTTAGGCAGATTTTAGGCTCTTTAAGAAGCATGTAGCATAAGTTTGCAGCAGCTCTGTTGCGTGTCCCGTTTGAGAAGAAAATGAAATCGAAACAAACTATAAATAACACTGTGCAACAGCCTGTCTGTCCCCCCGACGAAACCTATTTTTCTCGATCCCATGTGTGTTAAAACGAAGGAAAATCGCCGTCAGAGCCCCACATCTTGGGCGGGAGGGCTAAAAACCCGCCATTTTTGAATTTTCGCCAATTTTGCATACCTTTGATCGATTTTTCCAATTTTTCGGTACAAAAACCAATCGAACAAAAAAATCTAATTATTGCATCTGAAAGAGCATTCAATTTGCTACAAATTCGTGTAATCAGATTTATTTTACTATATTTTTTTCTTTGGAATAATTACGCATATTCCGAAAAATTACCCTCAAAAATTGCCCAAAAAAATCGACTTTTCCTCAGTTTTTCCCTTATATATTCAGATCCAGAAATTCAATGTCAAATTCGTTTTCATAGTCTTAAAGCGCATAAAATTTGCTACAAAACCACTGCAATAATCATCGCTTATTCAATTATTTGGCGTCGTCAGGTGCCATACAATGAGTGCTCAAAAACGTCAATTTTTGCGATTTTTCTCCTCATACAGACTACCATTCAAACCCAAATCGCTCCAGGTCAACCCTATGAGAAGAATGCACCACTTTTTTTTTGAAAATTGAAAATACGGCTGATCGGAAACAATAATTGAACACCTTGGAGCCCTCTGCTTTCCGAAAAACTCCAGATTTTGAGAGAAAATCATCTTTTTACATACTTCGAAAGAGCTGTCAATTTTCGCCTATTTTCTCTCGTTTTTTAATGCGGTGTTACCTACTACGCCCGAATGAGCAAAGTTTCGCAATGATTGTGCAGAGCTAGACTTCGAGTTTTTTGCTCTCCTCAGTGAAATACCGTATCTTAATGGTTTAAATTTGAAGGTTAAAGAAGGCATTTCGTGTATTGGGTAATCGGGAGTTGTGTTAGGCTCAAGATTAGGTGGCCCTGAAAAGGGCTGTTTTGAAGGGGAAAAGAGATGGGTTGTTTCATCTCCCACAAGGAATGGGCTGAGAATAAACAATTTTCATTTTTTCAGGGATGATAGAGCGATGCGTAGGGAGTTTGAAAATGCTCATTTTTTGTTTTAGCCCCCCCCCCCAAGAACCGGGGGGGGGGGTTGGGGGTCAATGGAAAAACAATGTTTGGCCATAACTTTTAAAAGCTTACAGATAACAAAATATTTTTTTTTTTTTGCAAAGAAAGAATCATTGAAATACCTGTCTGTTGATGTATAACATGGGTAACAAGTTGTAAAGTTGTAAATTTAGAAAATTTGAAAAATCAGATTTTTTACAATTCTCAATTCGGATTGCACGGAGGAAAACCAAAATCGCCCAAAAGAAATCTCTTGTCTCCCCAGTTAAAACGAGTCCTCGAGATTGATTTCGGGAAACCGTTCGTCTTCGAGTTATGAAGTTTTAAAGTCAACCTCTATCTGCTAGGCAGCCATCTTTGGCAGTTAAAAAGTTTCAAAGTCTCAGAAATTGCTATTCTTGCGTTTTCAGGGATAACGTTGTTATCCGTTACCGTAACGACGAAGCCGAAAAAAATCATTCCTCCGCATGGAGTCGACCAAAATCGAGGAGAATTGAAAATGGCGGGCTTTTTAGGTCGCAGAATTAAATTCCACCATCAGGTTTGAAAAAATGTTAAAACCATGGCTGCCTAGCAGATAGAGGTTGACTTTGAAACTTCATAACTCGAAGACGAAAGGTTTCCCGAAATCAATCTCGTGGACTCGTTTTAACTGGGAAGACAAGAGATTTCTTTTGGGCGATTTTGGTTTTCCTCCGTGCAATCCGAATTGAGAATTGTAAAAAATCTGATTTTTCAAATTTTCTAAATTTTGAAAAGGCAATATCTTGATGAAAATTGGAGGCTTTACAACTTGTTACCCATGTTATACATCAACAGACAGGTATTTCAATGATTCTTTCTTTGCAAAAAAAAAAAAATATTTTGTTATCTGTAAGCTTTTAAAAGTTATGGCCAAACATTGTTTTTCCATTGACCCCCAACCCCCCCCCCCCCGGTTCTTGGGGAGGGGGAGGCTAAAACAAAAAATGAGCATTTTCAAACTCCCTACGCATCGCTCTATCATCCCTGAAAAAATGAAAATTGTTTATTCTCAGCCCATTCCTTGTGGGAGATGAAACAACCCATCTCTTTTCCCCTTCAAAACAGCCCTTTTCAGGGCCACCTAATCTTGAGCCTAACACAACTCCCGATTACCCAATACACGAAATGCCTTCTTTAACCTTCAAATTTAAACCATTAAGATACGGTATTTCACTGAGGAGAGCAAAAAACTCGAAGTCTAGCTCTGCACAATCATTGCGAAACTTTGCTCATTCGGGCGTAGTAGGTAACACCGCATTAAAAAACGAGAGAAAATAGGCGAAAATTGACAGCTCTTTCGAAGTATGTAAAAAGATGATTTTCTCTCAAAATCTGGAGTTTTTCGGAAAGCAGAGGGCTCCAAGGTGTTCAATTATTGTTTCCGATCAGCCGTATTTTCAATTTTCAAAAAAAAAGTGGTGCATTCTTCTCATAGGGTTGACCTGGAGCGATTTGGGTTTGAATGGTAGTCTGTATGAGGAGAAAAATCGCAAAAATTGACGTTTTTGAGCACTCATTGTATGGCACCTGACGACGCCAAATAATTGAATAAGCGATGATTATTGCAGTGGTTTTGTAGCAAATTTTATGCGCTTTAAGACTATGAAAACGAATTTGACATTGAATTTCTGGATCTGAATATATAAGGGAAAAACTGAGGAAAAGTCGATTTTTTTGGGCAATTTTTGAGGGTAATTTTTCGGAATATGCGTAATTATTCCAAAGAAAAAAAAATAGTAAAATAAATCTGATTACACGAATTTGTAGCAAATTGAATGCTCTTTCAGATGCAATAATTAGATTTTTTTGTTCGATTGGTTTTTGTACCGAAAAATTGGAAAAATCGATCAAAGGTATGCAAAATTGGCGAAAATTCAAAAATGGCGGGTTTTTAGCCCTCCCGCCCAAGATGTGGGGCTCTGACGGCGATTTTCCTTCGTTTTAACACCCATGGGATCGAGAAAAATAGGTTTCGTCAGGGGGACAGAGCAAAACCCAAATTTTGTTGCACAGTGTAATTAAACAAGCGATATTAGTTGCTAAACATACTTATTGCATATGTATTACACCTATGTTCTACAGCCTTGTAAAAAATCATTCGATAAGAAGAAACCAACCCGCGCCGCACTATGGTCCAGGCGACGAAATTAGCTAGACAAAAGTCAAAATTCCAAGGTTGGCAAACATGAAAACTGACCTCACTATGTGATACTACATATCATGGAGTATCTCCTCATAAACGGGTTTGCCATGATTATCACTGATATGGCCGTGGCGAGCTTTTTTCTGCGACCGCGCGCGGTGTGTTTATTTACGATGTTTACTGTTCTGATTGTCAAAGCGTGAAGTGGCCTACGTTGACCGTGTTTTTTCCAGAGTTGGCCGTTTATTTCCCAATTTTTTGCATTTTGACGTTCTTCCTGAAGGTAAATTGAGTAGTTTCAGCCAGATATTTGTCAATTCCAATGAAAATTATGTCCAGTACAAGTGGTAACAGACAACAGTCAAATTTAAACGAATTTTGCCGTAATTTTTGCACTTAAAGTACGCTACAAATTGTGGAACCTATTGGAACCTCACCAAATGTGGCTGAAGTCATTCTGAAGACCCATGGCTTTGCCACCTTGCCTTCATAATTGCCGCCGATTGCCGCCGAAAGAAGTTATGAATTTTTTTCGTCACCTCTAATGAGATAAAATCGGTGTTTTTTTACATTTCTGTATAGGGCTCTTTTTCATACCGTGTATCGCAGTGACGTCGTGGCAATTTGGCAGCATTGTATTTCGTGAATTTAGACCAATGAAAAAAGTCTGGGTATCGTAAGTGCACAGTGCTCTCCCCTAAATCAATATTTCACATGGGTTTGAATGGATTAAATACAGCGTTGCCAGATTACACGCTACACATCTGACATTCATGTAGGTGATTTTTGAGGTGTTCTACGTAGTTCCTGATATTCCTATTGACTTTATGGAAATTTATTTTGACGGCAGTTAAATGCATTTAAAAAGCGTTCATTTAACTTAGATTATGATGTTTTAGTTCCAATGTTATCATTGTGAATTAAAGTTAATCAGAGCTTGTATTTTAAAGAGATATGACGAGTGGATAATTTGACGTCTTAGCTTTTCAACCATTGGAGCCCCTGGAAAAAGCCGATATGTGTACGCTTATTGAATTACCTTGGAACTGATATTTTATGTTGGTCTAAATGGAAGAAATGCAACGTTGCCAAATTGCACAAGCATATAGGTGGATCCAGTAATCTGGCAACTGCGCGTTCCTCCCATTTGAATGTATGATTAATGATCGATTCCTAAAGGAGCCAAAGCCACGTGCCTGTAATCGATCGTTTCTCATGAAATCAAATGGTAAGAATACACTGTTGTCAGATTGCTGGATCCGCCAATTTTTGAGGGTAGCTTACTTTGATCTCTAGCTGTAGATATTTTGTATTCTCATTTACATTGTATATTTTCTTCCTCTGTCGATTTTTTTTTTTTTTTTTTTTGGTATTCTTGTAATTAATGAATTAAATGATTCATTACAGCAGTTGAATTTTCCATTTTTATAAAAAGTTTTAACGATAAAGCTGATTTTACGAAATTAAAAAAATTGAATTTTCATTATTCCCCTCCCCCTTCATTAGAAGTAATTGTGCTTGTTACCATTTGAGTAAATATTTAATTAATGTAACTCTTATTATTACTTTGACTTATTTTCGCCGATTAAAGAAGAGGTTTATAGATCATACAGCAGAGGAGACTTATTTGCTTCTTTTTCTGGCGTTTACTTTGCACTATTTGTGTATGTAAATTGACTTTTATAAGGTTATATGTCACAATTTTGAAAAAGTGACATCAAAAATGGATTCAGCGACCTAAAAAACCCCCGGTGACGTAGTTTTATCCGCGCATGTTAGCTTGAGGACTTTTGTCTAGTTAATTTTGGCGCCTGGACCATAGTGCGCCGCGCCGCGATTAGAAACAATACGATCACTTCGTTTCGGCATGAGGTCGATGACGCAAGAGTCATGAGATAACTATTCGTACACGTAAGATATGATATTGCATAACTCATGAAATGAAGGCGCTTTGGTTTGCCTTACTGAAGATTTAGTTAGAGGATGATCATAGCTCAGATAATAAAACGTTGCTGGTCATTGTTCTTCTTTCCCCTGTGCGTTTAATGTGACAGTATAGGTGTTGGTTTAAACGGATACTAGTTATAAAGTTACCCCGGCATTTTTAAAAATATAAACTGAGAGTAAATTTTTGCAACGCACTCCTTCAATTTCTACCGAAGGCTAGCGCACTGAAAAAGAATAAGGATGGGTAAATTGTATTTAATAATTCTATGTAATACAATCTATCCGATAAAAAATCAATGCTTCACCCACAATCGATTTTTGTTCATGGATTCAAATCGAGGTAAAACATTGTTGCCACATTGCACGAGCACTGCGATTCATTGAAAATACTCAAGTATTTTTTTCCAATTTCGGTCATAAGTCGAACCGTGGCACAACCGAACCGTGGTGTAGCGTGCTCTTTTGCAACATTGCAGTTTGTCCATTGAATCTTATGAATAAGATCGATTAACTATTAGGTTTTTTGTGAGCACCTTCGCATTCGACTTTTTAGGTGAGTTTAAATGAACATAGTACAACGTTGCCGAATTGCTCGCTACGCCATGCCACTGCGGTGGCAGAGTTGGAACTGAAACGCTGAGGAGTAATAATTAACGACGTAACCACAATTGAATGCACCTGTTGGGTTTTTATTGAGAAACAGCTGACTCAAACAGCGCACTCAATAAATGATGAACAAATTGTCCTAATTTCGAAGAAAAAATTCGAGCACGTCACTAAAGCCGTGAAGTTAACTTACGCTACAGATAATGTTTGATGACATGTATTACCATCTGTCGTCATAGGTGATGCGTCAGAACCGTGTATCTTTATATTACATTGTTAGCATGAGCCTCACACCGAAACCCATCACAGAGACGAAGATGTGACGTGATTGCTCGTGAGTGTACTATATGCGAGAAAGAATTCAATGAAATCGAATCGTGCTAAAAATAATTAGCTGCAAAATTCAAAACGAGCGAACGAAAGTGACAATACACTAATATAATAGCGTCATCGTTCACGTTTTGTTTTCCTGTTTCCTTGTTTCCTTGTTTCCTTGATTCCTTGATTCCTTGATTCCTTGATTCCTTGATTCCTTACTTCCTTGTTTCCATATTTCCGTCATCTTTCTTTTTCTTTTTTTCTTTCTCTTTCTCTTTCTCTTTTTCCTTTTCCTTTTCTTTTTCTTTGCCCCCGATCCAAAAATAAATTGGTTTAACCTTAATGAGATTCTTTCTAATTTTATCTATAAGCGATTATATTTGTTCACGATACTATTTTATTGATTCATATGCATTCAGCATTTGTTTCATTAAGTACACCATTTGGCGGTCATCACTAAATTAACATTAGAATTGTTACATCAACCTTTCTTTAAGCATGCCGTACCAGCACGGGGGCGCGGGCGCGGGCGCGGGGCCCTTTTTTCAAATCTTTTTGCTCATACACATTTTTGTATCTATGTATGTATTTTGTCGACGCTTGAAGTTTTCGTCGATGCCGTTTCGGCATTTGCACTCAGTAGAAAAAAGAAAAAAACGTGTCACAAGATTTTATTTTCATATTGTATGCATTTTATGATAAATCTCTGAGAACTCGTAAGATTTAAAGTTTTTTCTTTTTTTCTTTCTTTATTTTTTTTTTTCATTGTACTGTAAAAAGTATAATAGATTCCAAACCAGTGCTGCGAGCACTATTTGAAGAAGTTCTAATTGTAAGTCACAGGGGGGTTCAAACGCAAAAAAGGGGAAAAACACCGACAGCTTTTTTTTTCTTTTTTCTTCCTAATTTTTTCGTTATGATGATAATTTGTTTTGCAAAACTCATTCATTAACTTGTCTATTTTATTTGTTTCACTTTATTTTTTCCCGCCTCGTTCCCGTGCAACGGGTTGATAATAATTTAAATTTTTGAAAATTAAAATTTTCTGAAGATGCGACTTTTTTCGTAATTTTGCAACTGCATCGTCCTTTTTAACAACAGTGCGGATGAATAAAAAAAAAAATTTGATAATAAAAATAAAACTTCAAATGCCACGCCCATGAAAAAAAAATTTTTTGGTGGTTTTTGGAAACGGTTTCCTAAAAATTTTTTAAACCAAATGTGCAGGAGAATTCTATAGGGAATCACCAAACCTGTTTCGCTTTTTGGGGTTTTTTAAAAGGAGCAATCAAACCCAAATTTTTTCGCCGCCCCATGAAAAAAACACAAAATTGAAGTATTGACGCACTGGAACTTGAGTAAATTTTTTAAATTCCCCGAATGGGGAAAAAGAACTCGATAAAGGAATCATTCATTTCGCGCTTTGAACCTTCATTGGAGGATTTTTAATCATCGCCAATTTTAAAGGGGAGGCCAAAATCGGCCCCCCTTTTGAAAAACAATTAAAAAAAAAAGTAAAATTTAAACCCCTTTTCTACTTTTTCCCAATTTTGGGCTGGGAAATTTTTTAAAAGTTCCCAAATTCCGAAAACCCCGACAACGTTTCTTTTTTTTTCCCAAACTTTTCCTTCCTGCCTTTCCCTTGGCGTAAAAACCTCTAATTTTTCTTTACTACATTTTCTGCAATTTTTTCTCCCCTTCTGGCCTCCCCTTTTTCCTTTTCCTCTTTCTTCCTTTCTCTGGGTTCTTTTTGCGGAAAAACCAATTCCTTTTTTGGGGGGCCCCCCTTTTCCCGGGTCCCCCCCCGCCCCTCTCTCTCTCTCTTCTCTCTCTCCTTCCCCCCCCCCTTTCTTCTCCCCCCTCTCTCCCCCCCTTTCTCCTCTCTCTCCTCTCCCTTCCCCTCTCTCTCTCTCCTCCTCTCTCCCTCTCCTCTCTCCCCTCCCTCTCTCCCCCCCCTTTCCCCCCCCCCTCTCCTCTCTCTCTCTCTCTCCCCCTCTCTCTCCCCCTTCTTCTCTCTCTCTCTTCCCTCTTCTCTCTCTCTCTCTCTTTTCCCTCTTCTCTCTCTCTATCTCTCTCTTCTCTCCCCTCTCTCTCTCTCTCTCTCTTCTCCTCTCTCCTCTCTCTCTCTCTCTCTCTCTCTCTCTCTCTCTCTCTCTCTCTCTCTCTCTCTCTCTCTCTCTCTCTCTCTCTTCTCTCCCCCTTTTTAAAGAACGCGTGTTATAGAAAAAGACAAATTATGGGTGGTCACGTGATTTTCGCCCCCTCTTCCATCCTTTTCTAATACATGCGTTCTTACAGGGAAAAGAGAGAGAAGGAAAATTTCCTGGGTCCGCCAGTCGAAAGAACGCCGAATAGAGAGCAAAAGTAGGACTCGAATCACACCAAATTTTTGTATGAGCCATTAGAGCTCTGTTGAAATAGTCTGTCGTTATAATAGAAAAGGTTATTTGAGGGGGGAGGGCGATTCTTCTTTTAGGCGCCAAGGAAGATCGAGATCTGGGTGCAATTTTCGAAGAAATTACCCTTACGTTTTAATTACAATTTTCTCAGAGGAGCACACACATATGCTGTTAGCACACACATGGTCACATGCTCTCACAATGGACCTCGACTCAAAACTAATTGTTTACGTCATAAATGACATGTACGTTGTGAAATCGGGCTAGCACCTCACCCAATTTTTTATGGGTGATTTAGGCCACAGCAGGTTTATTTTTTAGGGGCTATCAGAAATTTGTTAGGATCCAGTAGAGCCTCATTTCTAACCTCTCATTATTTCATAAAAGGAGGATCTGGCGAGGGTGGGGGTTTGAGCTTCCCTTTAAGCGTCAATTTTGCCTTTTCGGGTTTCCGTTCCTCAGGCGCATTTGGCTCAATGCAGTGATTCGATTTTTGCACCATGGACTGAGACCTTCAAAAAAGGACCGTAAACCAGAAAGTAAAGGACACCGCACACATTTGATGGAAATGGGCTTTCGACGAAATTGTCTGAAATTGAAATATGTTGTTTTCGCAGTCACTCTGAGCAGAAGCTCTGTCGGCCCTAAAAAAATCGTAGGAGCCGTTTTCGAGGTATCAAAGGGTAAAATTTTTTGCGGGAAAATTGATTTTTCAAATATTCGACGCTTATTTACAATACAAACTTGAAAATTGGGTTCCGGGTTTTCTTTTTTTTTTAGGCGCTCTTGCCATTCCTTACGTCAAAAAGAACCCTCACCCCATCAAAGGGGGTAGGGGGGTTTTAGGGGTTTTTTAGGCTTTCGATGGTATCGGTCGCAGTGGAGGTCCGAACGGAGTGAAAACCGATTAATGGGAGGCGCTTTTTTCGCTCCTGGCATCTGAACTTCATTGTAAACTTCATTGCAAAACATCATAAATAGCACTTCTCACACCGAGAGAATTCTTTTTTTAATCCAAGGTGTATTTCGTTTGTGTTAAAGAAACTGCACAGTGAAATATTGACTAAGGGGGAATTCCTTTAACCCAAGGAAAACTTCTGCTGCTGCAAATAAAAGATTCCTCGTTGTGACAGTGATTCTCCTTCATGCAACAGAAGTTTACTTCGCGCAAGGAAAACTGTCACAAGTAAACGTGTTTCCTTGTTTTTAAAGAAGTTGTTTCTCTTAGTGCATTTACGCTGTTTCTTCTTAGTACAGCATGGTACCCATAATGCATCTCATAGTTTATTTGTTCTTTTTTCCGGCAATGTCCTCGGCGTTAGTGCGAGGCACATCACGTCAATGCAGTGTTGCCAGATGGATGGTAAAAAGCCGTATCGTCCTCTTTTAAATCAATGTAAAGCGTACGGGTTTTTCACCCCAATCTGGCAACACTGCGTCAATGAACTCATACGTTAGGGTATAGGAAAGTTAAGGGGCAGAGAGAGAAAGAGAGAGTGAGGGCTCAAGGGAACCCAGATAAATCATTATTTGGTGGATGTCAAGGAGTGTTAAAATTTAAGAGCAAGTGAGCAGGTGAAAGGGTCCTCAGTGGATTCTTCGTCCTGCGTATTTTTTTGTTTTTGTTTTTTTTTTTATTATTATTACTTTATTTCCAACGATGCCGCTAGGTTGCCAAGTTTCAGTGAAAATCTCTTGATTTAATGTCGATTATGGAATCTTTTTATTCTCCACAGTATAGACCGCACGAGGCTGAGGCACGAATTTGCAATTCAGAGACGGTCTGAAAAATCCTAGTAGTTTACTTGGGGCAAATCTCAAGAGGAAATTTCCAGGGTACCTCGTTTGGATATACCTTGAATTAAACTAAATTTTTCTCAATAATCGCCGATTTAAAGTAATAAAAGTCTCTGAATGGGGCAGTTACATGGAGTCTAAATGTTTTAAATAAGGAAATGAAAGTAATTGGTAGGCTGAATGTAAAGATGCCTTTGATTTTTAACTGGGTTTGATGGTTTCGAAGATGAAAAACAGTTATGTGAGTTTATTACTATAGATTTTAGACTTTCTTAGCGTGATTTTCATCATTTGCACTGGTTTTGACATCATACTGACTTTTCATTTGCTCACAGCAAAAGTTTGCAAGAGCCCCATATTCCAAATAAAAAGTTTTTGTTTGTTTATTGTTTTTTTCAAAATGTCTCATGGCAACACGGGATAGAGGTCGAGGAATAGCGACACAGAGCAGGAGAATTGGAGTTGGACTCACAACATAACAGTCGATGAAGATTGATTATAATGAATCAAGCCGCAAGGAATCTTCACAAATTCTGAACTGAAGGAGCCTCTCACCCCCTACCCCTCGACCCGATCAGCCTTTCTGCCCCCCCCCCATTTGCCCATACAGTTCCACTTACGATATTATCATGTCCAGTACATTGAACCTTTCCTTAACTGACAAGAGTTTCATCGCGTTTGGTGCGTTTTTCTTCATGTGTCAATCGATGATAAAATCTGAGCATCGCATCTCTCATTTCTAAATGTGAGTAGGGATGGATGTGTGATGTGTGCCGTAAACATTATTTCGGAGAGAAATAACTCGAAATAACACTATTTACTAACCATGGGCAAATCCAGCAATTTGGCTACCGTGCTTTATTTCTATTTGAACGCATGAGGAACAATCGAACGCTTGAGGGGACCCATAGCCCTTCTGCTAATCGATTGTTTTTCATACATTCAAATGGGAAGAATCCACAGTTGCTAGATTGCTGGATCCGCCTTTGTTGCTAACTGGGACAGGGACAGCAACTTTTCCCACCGTCATTTCTGTTGGCATTTTACTGTATGAATTTTCTTATTCAACTAGAGTATGTATGAGTGGATTTTGGATCTTGACGATCGATTACAAAAAAATATTTCTCAGAAATCATTGTTCGTTTCGTGTAAAAGCCCTGACATGTTCCTCATTTTATGTAGGAGTATATGTAGATGAAAATAGTATACCTGTTTTGGAGGGTTATTCAAAATGAACGACTCGTTTTTTAAGCGGGTTTAGTATGACGATGTCACCGGTGAACAAGTTCGCAAATTATCTCTTTCACTTTCTCTTGTCCATTACCACGCTTTCTTACTCTCATCGCTAAAATTGTCTGCAAAGAGACATTTTTTATGAACTTCTTTGGCAGAAACGAATTTCTCGAGACAATTTCTTGCAAATTACAAAAGGAAAATGTTGTGAAAGAAGGTCCTGAAAATGAAATTCGGCTCTAGAAAAATATAGATATGCAGCAGGCATGAGGCAATGGCGTAGCCAAGAATTAATCGGGGGGGAGGGGGGTACGAAAATTGCTATGGGCGGTCCAAAGATGAAATTTTGGTAAAATTTCCCTAAAAACGCAAAAACTAACCCTTTTTCAGGGCAAATGTAGGAGTCATGGGGCGAGAGGTCTAGACCCCCACCCCCTGGGTCACCCCATCGGCTACGCCAGGCTTATTAAGTAATCCTAACCTAAAAATCCTCCAAATCGCTATCGGTTCCACAGATTCAGTGCCAAATTTTGAGGGAAATTAAAAAAAAATTACCTTGAGTTAATGGGAACCAGCGGTCCTTCACAGATCAACCGACAAACTACATTCATTCATTTACAGTTGCAGACCAATGGGTAAGCTGTGGACCCGCCATGGAGGATTTTTAGGTCAGGTCTAAAGAGTAATTTTTACCCATTTATTCCCATGAATTTTGGTATAACCGCACAGTAGATCAAAACGTGTTCAAGTCTTTGCTCGTTGAACTAAAATACATGGGAATAAACAAAATTACATCTTGAACCTAACCTGAACATCCTACATGGAAGTTACGCAGGTTTCCCATTAACACTGCCACTCTAGAGATAAATGGTGAGTCTCGTCGCGTCGGTCGAGATGGATGGTTTAAAATTTTGAAATCAGCGACGGTGACGGTGTTGAGCAGAAGAAAAAAAATGTGTTGCCAAGTAAATCTGCGAAGATAAATGAAGCAGTTTAATCTGTTGATGGTATTAGATGGCGAATTGTAAAAGCCTGGTTGTGAAAGCAGCAGTGCAAACTACGAAAGAAAGAGTGGAGAAGTAGGAAGGAAGGGGGAAGAGAGAGAGAGAGAGAGAGAGAGAGAGAGAGAGAGAGAGAGAGAGAGAGAGAGAGAGAGAGAGAGAGAGAGAGAGAGAGAACAAACGAGGCGAGGAAATTGACTGGAAAGAAGAGGGGTCTTGTTGTTTACGCGCGAACGAATGAATAACTGAATGAAAAGAGCATATTGAAATGAGCCTCGGCGAACGAACTGCTGCGCCGCGCCAGATCCCGCTGTGCCGAGCGCCTTCAAGACTCGCAATGCAGCAAGCACTACACCGTCGGACGCGGGAAACGAGACAAAGCAAAGGCAATGAGATGGAGAATGAAGGACCTGGACCCCGACGACGACGACGAACGACGAGAAAAAATGGAGTGAAGAAACAAAAGAAGGCTGGTCTTTCTCTCTCTTCCTCCTTCCATTTGAAAACATGTGTTAGAACAGGATAACAGAGAGGGGCACCACGTGACTTAAGCCCTCATCGCCGTCCTTTTCTAACGCACAAGTTTAAATAGAAAGAGAGAGAAATAGAAGAATTCCTGTAGCCCATAGGGTGGTGAGAAAAAGAGGATCGAGAAAACGAAGGAGAAGTAATTGAGGCTGTACTCGGAAAAAAGGACCATAAAACAACAGGTGCGCTTTTCAGCTAAAAACCTTCATTTGCTTACATACACACTTCTCGGGACGAACACACCTATTGTTTCTTGAGCCTTTTTCCGAAGACGGCTTCAATTAAGGGTGTTTCCGGGAAAAGGGTCCATAAAACAACGGGTGTGATCTTCAGCTAAAACATTTCAGTTACTCAACATGCTCACTTCTTGGAAAGAGCACACCCATTGTTTTATGAACCCTTTTTCTGGAGACGGCAGACGGCTTCAATTGAGGCTGTTTCCAGGAATTGGGCCCATAAAAACAACGGATGTGCTCCCTCTGAGAAATCAACAATGTGATTGAATCGAGACTTGTGTGTGAAGAACGCATATTTTGTTTTGCAGGCCCTTTTACCGGAAACGGCCTGAATTTGTTCCCTTGGATTTCAAATTTCCCGCTCGTCCCTATAGTCAATTGACTGTTTTCAACGAGGTATAGCAATAGAGAGGATGATACATGTTTCAAGGCGTAGCCCAAAGTGAGAGGTGACATGGGCGATCTGATTCGGGTTTGTTTGCCTCATATTTTTTAACCTTAAACCAAAAATTGTAACTAACACAGTGGAAAATGGTTTAAAACAGAAGTGTTTTAGAGTAGCTATCTGCTGGACACAGAATTCTAATACAACTATCCAGGTAAGAGAATGTTGCTTGTTTCTGCTAAGGGTCAGTTTCTTCCAAAAGAAACTGTTGTATTGATTTTTGTGTCTAGATGGCCACCCTTTGCTTTGATGGCAACACTTGCACTTTCCTTTAAAACCAAAATCAGTAGATAGCAGAACAATCAGAACAGAACTGTGTCTATTCAGTCGAACATGATCTATTGATGATGAGTCTGACCCAAAGCTTGTTTTTGAATGAATGCAAAATATGCGGGCGTTGACCCGAAACTTGGCAAGGGTGTGCGCTATGGAGTTTGAACAAAACAGTGACAGGAATAACTTGAAATATGAATCACGTATATATGGAACTCCTAGTAAAAATTGTATTAGATTCAATTAAAAGAAACTCGATTCTTATGAAATCCGGCCGCGCAATGAAAAGATATCGAAAACTCAAAAGAAGGTATACAGTCAACGAATTAAATAATGTCAGTCGACTCCTTAGATTTTCGTTCAGGTAGGCAACTTGCAAAACGAATCACAATGAATGGGGCTGTTGCTCATTTTTGCTATAAGCAATTAAATAGTCGATTCTGGTGTAAAAACCTCCAAAAATAACGCTGCAGCACTATAAAAACTTCCGAAATCCACTCCTAAACTCAATAAAAACTTTCATTTGCGAGGGCCTAATTGTGGCTGAGAGCAGTAATAATGGAAGATTCCCATCTAACAAGACTGTAGCTCCATCAAAAAGTGACCAATAAAAAACGACTTTTATTTGACACCGGTGTCACTATTGTGTCACGGTACCATTCATCGGATGTGGATCATTACTCTGATGACAAATTACTCCGTGAATCATCCTTGTCAGTATAGAGAGAGTGCGACGAAATTAAGATAGGAATCTCTCATTATTACTACCCTACGCCACCATTACGCTCGCGCAAAGGCGTTTATTGAGTTCACTGAAAAAACAAAGTTTAAGTAGACCGAAGAAGCTTTCCAAAATAGCTTCGCAGAGCGAAAGTCCTAGCTCTATCGGAGCAAGTTGCGGTTGTACTGCAGCACTACTTCGGTAGAGCCGAAGCAAAAAGAAAGGATGTTTCTCGAAAGAAGTAGTACTTTGGTATACACCTGCAACTTTCTCTGGTACAGCTTGAACTCTTGCTCTGCGAAGCTATTTTAAAAGGCTGCTTCGGCTGTACATTAACTTTGTTTTTTCAGTGTATAGGAGTCGATTCCGGAAGTTTTTAGTGATGCCATTGTTATTTTTTGAGGTTCTTACACCAGAATCGACTATTCAATCGCTTTTAGCAAAAGTGCGCAGCAGCCCCATTTAGCGCTGCAGGTAGCCTACGTACCCAAAATAGAATTTAAATAGTCAACTGACATTATTAAATTCGTCAACTACAAGTGCATATCAAGTGACGCTTTGATTCACATCTGAATTCCAAAAACTTCTAGAGAGCTTGACGTAACATACCTAAAATCTCGCATCCAGCAAATTGGAATTGCTAATATATCGTTCCGAGTTTACGTGCGTGATTCTTGGAATATAACTTTGTGTTTACAATTCAATGTCGTTCTCTTCGGAGAAAGGCTATTAATCCTCTGACACTGCGTTCGCGTTCCGATTATAACAATCTAAAGAACACGTGCAGCAAAAAGCTTATTCATACGAAATAATTAACAAAATTGGCATAGATATAATTATAAGCTCCTTTAGAGTGAGTATAGTAAGTGGGTATACACACGGTACTCAATACGGACCTACTAACGGAATAAACTCAATGTTTAATTTTAATCATGCAGGCGACGAGTTTTATTCGAGTATCTTGCGGGAAAACAATGATTCTTCGAAACATGGTCGGTTACTATAATGTCGTCGAGTACGATGCGCCGAAACGAAACCTTTTCAAATCGTTCGAGATTTTCACAACTTCGAAAGCGTTTTAGTTCACGATCCCGTGTGCAAAAAAAGTCATAAAAAATACTCTCTATAGTCTCTTTCATCAAGTACTTCAAGGAAATGAAATGAAAAAAAATTGCGTAACATACCCATCATGTGAGAGAAAAAAAAAAGAGAAAAAAAGAAAGAAAAAAATTTGAAACTCGTGGCTCTGCGTAAACACTGAGTGAATTCTCTTTTTAATCCAAGTTGTATTTCGTTTGTGTTAAAGAAACTGCACAGTGAAATATTGACTGAGGGGGAATTCCTTTAACCCAAGGTAAACTTCTGCTGCTACAAGTAGGAGATTCCTCGTTGTGACAGTGATTCTTCTTCATGCAACAGAAAGTTTACTTCGCGCGAGGAAAACTGTCACAAGTAAACGTGTTTCCTTGTTTTTAAAGAAGTGATTTTACTCACTGCATTTTTGCTGTTTCTTCTTAATACATCATGATACCCATAATGCATCTCATAGTTTATTTGTTCTTTTTCCGGCAATGTCCTCGGCGTTAGTGCAAGGCAGATCACGTCAATGAATTCATACGCAGGGTAAAGGAAAGTTAAGGGGCAGAGAGCATTTGAAAAAGCATTTGAAACTCGTGGATTTGCGCGAAGCTTTTCGTATAAAAAAAAAAAAAAAAAAAAAAAAAAAAAAAAAAAAAAAAAAAAACTGTTTTTAGTAACAAGACAAAATCAAATAGCAAGTATCTGAATTTTACCCTTAGTCTCGAATCAAGATGGCCTCCAAGAAATATTTACGAATAAAAACACGGGTCACGACTCATGAACTATGGTATATGTGATTCGATACATTTTGTCGCACCGTATGTCGGCTGTCGACTTCTCATGTTTGCGCACTCATGCTCACTGCACTGCACTCGGCAGAAACGGAGTCTGAGAACAACTTTGAATAAATTTACGATTGTTAACACAAGTTACGTTCCTCCTTGTTGAAGGTACACACTTTTTGCTTACTGCTGCGCCGTGCCGCGCCGGCAACTCGCTTCCTCCTGGTAATTTTTTGCTCTAACATGCACTCAGCACAATTCCCATTCGGCCATATTTTGCAAACTACCTTCTAGACTCCTATCTTCCGTGTCGCTTCATCCCTAATTTTTAAGAAAATACGTATGTACTTCTAAATCCTGCTTCAACATTTCTTTATTAAGGCGATCTCCAGAGAAAGAGTTCGTATTCCGTAAAATATCAAAATAAACACTGAAAAAAAGCTATAGTCATAATACCAGATTCTAGTCATGTCACCAGAAGCACAACGATGTGTGAACGACAGTAAGTCTAGTATTTTGACCAGAAAATTCTGGTCAAAGTACCAGAATATGTTCATACAACTTGAATTTCCTGACATTTCCAAGAACTATGGTACAGACACTAGACTTCTGGCAGTAGCGGCCCGTGAGATTTGGCAACCATGCATTTTTCCCACTTAAACTTGGGTAAAAAATCGATTCAAGCGGAGGCTGGCAGCCTCCTCGAGTTTCGATTGTTTCCCATGTATTTAAATGGGATAAAAACACTGTTGCCAAATCGCACGAGCCGCCACTGACTTCTGGTAATTATGCTATCCCTTACATAGGTTCACATATTGTCATGCTTTTGCTAATCTTTTTTTCAGTGCATTTGTTAAAAAATGGAAATTAATCCACGAGGGCGAAATTTTGCAACTTTAGCTAAAGACCATGTCGTGATCGAATTTTGCGACTTCCGCGGCAGAAAACCATAAAAAAGTGCCTGAAGGCCAATAACTATCCATTCCAACCAAAACTGATTTCAAGTGTTCTCGTTCAGTCATTAGTTGATCTCATAAATTGCGGGTTGAATTATTGCAATCGGTGATATGAGGTGGATCAGCTACCAAAATACCCCCTCGAGAGCTACCATTGCAATAATTCAAACTGTAATTGCTGGTTATGCAAAAACAAATGAAATTAGTTTTGCAAATATAAATTACTATGCAAGGTCTAAAAGGGTCATAATTTCAAATCGGGCCAAGTGACCATGCATGCTCCGTGAAAATTTCAAGTCAAAATTTAAACCCAATGAGTAATTTTTTAACCTTCAGTACTACGGGAAAAGACTTTTTACCGATGGGTTCCGCTGAATTTTCGATACTTCTCATGTACCGCGGAAACAGCCGGAAACGCATGATGAACAAATGGGAAATAACTTGTTAATTATCGGTTACGCTGTCGGTTACGTAACCGACTATTTCAAAAGTACTTAATAGAAACAAGACGGCTTGTTACAATAATCTCTGATGTTGTTTTTAAAGCAAATTACGGTAGTTGAATTGAATTAAAAATTATAGAGCGGAAATTTACTGTATTACCTACCTTTTTCGTTTATTTGAGTGACGCTGACTAGGACCATAGGCAAATCACGAGATCGGATTTGTTGGTGAAAATCGTTTCCAAACAAAATCAATTTACACATATGTTGATAATTTCTGTTTAGAACGTTGGAACGTGGTTGAGAAAATTGTAAGTTACCCAGTTTTACTTTTAAATGAACTTTTAAGATGTTATAAAACAGTAAGATCCGTGCGTAATCGACGGATATTTTGGAACCGGGGGACAACCATTTTTCACAATATATGGCATGAAGAAAAATAATTTCGTAAAAACGATGGTTTACACGTGTTTTACGGAGTTTTTTGAGCATTTCCATGATCTTCAAAATTCATTTCAGCCTCAAAATATGGTCAAAAACTTAGGTTACATATCAAAAACTCGTGTGAAGGTCGAATAACCGACGGACATTTTGGACCATAAAACAATTAAAATTAGTATTTAAATAACTTCAAAAGCGATTATTATTATTGCTCCTCATAAAACTAAGTTCCTTTGACTTAAGAATCGAAACAACATCGAACTTATTTGATCTTTTTTAAAAATGTAATCTCGTTGGGCCATTTGGCCAGTTTCAAAATTATGACCCAAACGCGTAATTCGTGGTTTTCTGCCGAGAAAAAATCAAAATTCGAGTTTGATCGCGGTTCCGACTGCGAGTACCTCAACCCTAGAACTAGAGCCCTCGAGCAAAACAAAACGTGAAGTTAAAAAGAGCCTTCAATTTTTGATGTATGCAAAAACAAGTCTGCTAAGGAGGAATAGTTGTACTATATCTCTTCGATGTTTTATGGGCCTTTCTCCTACAGGCCGTCTCAGTTTTCTTGCATCTCTCTCTCGCAAAGGCGGCTCGAGCTATCTGACAACATTCTTTTCCCTTTATTTGATAATATAGAAAACAATCGATTCTATGGTAAAATGGTGCTTCAATAGCAATCGATTGTAAATGGAGGAAAAACAAAGAATGGTTGTGTTTTAAGTTTTACAACAAGTTCTTTGGTTTTTGTTTTTTTTTTTTTTTTGGCGAAGGGCACAAGTGTAAAAATAGCGATATGAAGACATAATTAATTAGTTAAGTAAACGTATTGTATCATCGCACTTTGATCTGCACTGAGAGAATTATTTTTTTAATCCAAGATGTATTTCACTTGTATTAAAGAAACTGCACAGTAAAATATTGACTGAGGGGGAATTCCTTTAACCAAAGGAAAATGTCTGCTGCTGCAAGTAAAAGATTCCTTGTTGTGACAGTGATTCTCCTTCCTGCAGTCAGAACTTTACTGCGCGCAAGGAATACTGTCCCGAGTAAACGTGTTTCCTTGTTTTTGATTAAATGATTTCTCTCAGTGTGAGATCGTCAAAATGTGGCCGAAAATCAGCGACAAAATTTTTCATTAATTTATCATTTTTAAGATTTCAAGATCAATTTCAATGACAGAGAACACTTTCTACAAGTCATTCTAACCTAGATTTGTCTCTGGAAAGTTTTAGATTGCTTTTGAAAGGTCGAAAGCGATGATTTTTTTATGACTTTTCACCACTGATTTTTGGCCACTTTTTTACGAAAATTCAAAACTGTACATGTATACTAGTAAGAATAAGTATGTCTAAAATTCGTATTGATACAAATCTGTTAATTTTAATATATTAAAAAAAAAAAAAAAAAAAAAAAAAAACCGAAAGTTTTGGTAAAAGTACAGGACTCTCTGCGGTTCACATATCGTTGTGCGCGTCTGGCGATATTCCTAGAATTTAAAATTGTTTTTTTTTTTTTTTTTTTTTTTTTCAGCGCAGCCACTCAAGCGTTAGACGAAAATCCAATTATTTTCAAAAGAAATTCGATTTTATAAGTCGAGGAACGCTAACGAAGTTTCCTGCTAAGTCTGTGAGCAGGATGAAACTGAGAGAGATAAAGGTAGTTGGTGACGCACAGATAGACTTGGTTCCGAGAATTCATCTCTTTCACTCCACATCCCTTTCAAGACACAAGTTATACACAAGAGAAAGAGGGAGATGGAGAAGGAGTCACGTGATTTATTTTTGCCACAATCTCTGTCCTTCCCCCACACACATGTATTCAAATCAGACGCGGGAAAGAGAGACAGAGGGATTTCCTAAACCCGCCTATGCTTTGCCTTTGGTGGAAGTATATTTACTTGCTTACGCGAGGACTGGATTTCTAATAAAGCTCCTCGGTTTAAAGTTTGCTGAGCTTTAAAATTAGCATTTGCTGAAAATTTCGACACAGTCCATAAACTGCTCGTTTCTCGCCCACTCCACCATCTGCGCCGTGCTAGCGGATGGTCCACTGCCCGCAATGCAACCGAAGGGAGGCACGTAACCGAAGTTTATTCAAGCGTTCGAGCGGGGCTAGGGCGGGCTTCCCTTTGATATTCAAATCAAGTAAAAGTGTATGTACTACATACAAACAAAAATACACAGGAACATATTCAGGTAGGTATTTACTTTCTAAGAGAAAGAGAGAGAGAGGGAGAGAGAGAAAGAGAGAGAAGAGAGAGAGAGAGAGAGAGAGAGAAGAGAGAGAGAGAGAGAGAAGAGAGAGAGAGGAGAGAGAGAGAAAGAGAGAGAGAGAGAGAGAGAGAAAGAGAGAGAGAGAGAGAGAGATAGAGAGGGGGGGGGGAGGTGAAATTCTTTCACTGGCCGGGGTTGGTCTAGGGATCGAGCTACGAACTGAGGCCTCTGGAGAGGCATGCATGCATGTTGAAAGATAGATTGATAAATGGAGCTCTTGCAAGGTATTTCTGCTGGTAAATGGATTGCAGTATCCAGTATAATTTAATAAGATTCCGCGAAAAGACAACTGCACTATTTTGGAAGAGTCTAAAATTCACTCTCCCGCAGAAAGAAACTTCGCTCAAAGTTCAGATGACTGACCCGCGTAAATACTTGCATTACAGAGTAACGCAATCAGAATATGGAAAGTTAACCCGTCTTTTTTATCCGTTCGCGGTTTGTGGAATTTTACATGGAGTCTAATTGACGAATTTGGACGGTTGTGGACGAGGGGGAAGAAATGGATTTTCGGGTTTCATCGGGCACAATTCGCCGAGAAAATTAATTTCGAGTATAATTTGATCAAAAAGAAAATGTGAGTAAAGAACGGCCAAACATAGGACCACAAACTCCGCATATGTGGACGATCGATAATCGCTCACAATCGTTAGCAAAGGCTCGGGCCGCTATCAAAACTCCTTAATACTCTGTGTGAATGACTGCGAACATAAAAAGATATAGAGTGGCATTGGCAGATCCAGTAATCTGGCAACAGTGGATTATTCCCACTTGATTGCATAAGAAATAATCGATTAGTCACGGGCTATAGCCCCTCCAAGAATCGATTGTTAATCATAAATTCAAATCGGAAGAATGCGCAGATGTCAGATTGCTGGACCCGCCTATGTGGAGCGGCTTAACAAGGGTGCAAAATCTCCACAATCCTGCATTCCTGCGATCCTACGATCGCAGATTCGCGGTGTAAGTCGACTATAATTTTTTCACCGCACTAGTACGTAATTGAAGAGTGAGTGGACTAGTTTTCGAATAGTTTTTATAAGACCACCTGTCCACCTCATCGTAAGAAATCCATTGAATTAATGCGCAGCTCACGTTATCAAAACAAGGTTCGAGAATAAAGCCAAAAGTTCTAAAAACAAAAACAAAAACAAAAAACAAAACAAAACAAAAAAACAAAACAAAACAAAAAAACAACAAACAACAAGGTAATTTATATTTTATTCTGAGAAAGAAAAAGAATATTTGGCAATTCGGCTACACTGTAAGCGCTCATTTCTTCGATTTCCTTTTTCTTTTCTTTGAAAGTCGGATACGGAGCATCAATGAGACATTAGGGAGGCAGACAAGACGAGGCTCGGTGTTGAAGCTTATTTGTCAATTTGCCAACCCGCGCCATCATCGGGAAGTTCTCAGCTTCAACAGAGAGTTTAACCGGTGCAGCAGAGTTAAAAAATTGAAGTCAGTAATTTTTTCAACATATATACGTATATATTGTTAAATACTGATTGTTGTATGGTCGCATGCTCGTACAGGTAAATTTCCATTATACGTATATATAAATAAAGATCTTCTGCGACACAGAGCCCGGTAATCTTTCTTGCATCGGATGCAATTATTTGCTGACTACTAGAGCTTCAGCAATCAGCACCCGTTTCTCCGTGATTTTAACAACTCATCCACGCGCATCTACGTGGCTTCCTTGAAAATGCACTCCTTTGACTCGTTAATATTAATTTCGTTCCTTCTCGATTACAATACATTCATCGAATCTCACATGTATCACAAAAGTTTACAAGAGCCCCATTGAGCCGGAATATTGTACACATATTGCAAGTTTTGAACTGGGTCTCAATTCGTCACTGATTAAGCGAGATCGCCTATTACTAATAGGTATAACAAGAGAAGAATGCGAATAATTTTAGTTAATTATTCATGTTTATTAAAAAAATGATTTTTGCCAATCACTGTATCCTTCAATTTGGTACGAATAAACGAGCTTAAGATTTGACTCATTGACTTGGTAATAAAAGGGGCAAGCGAGGAGAGATTTGGGGTGGGGGGGGATGAATAAACAACTTTCACTCATCGAATCTAGAGTTTCGCACTTTTTGAGTGTGGCAAACGGTGACACGGACGTGCATCGCGTTGCCAGCGCATCCCATGCAAACTTCATTTCCGTGGATGAGGCTTCGAAAATCCTTTCCTTTCCGTTGTATAGCACCAGTGGTGTCTGGTGAGTGGTTGGTGGAGAAGCGGGGGGGGGGGGGGGGGTCGGTGGTATTATGTGTGGGGGCGGGGGCGGGGGCGGGGTGGGCGGATGTGACGATGCGAGCGGGAAGGAAAGAATTAAGATGCAAGGAAAGAGATTTTGAGAAGCAGCCAGCACCAGCACCATCCCCAACACCAGCACGAGCACCGTGCATCGGCCCGTCGGGTTTGTGCTAGTGCATGGAAAGCGGAAACCACTGCGAAAGCGAAATTGCCAGCTTGAGCAGGTATTTAAAGCAGCGAGCTATACAATTATCTAGAGTGGCTCTGAAGGGTAACCAGTGTAACCACCATGGAGGAGTTTTAGGTTAGGTTTAAGGTGTAATTTAGTCAATTAATTCCTATCTATTTTGTTGGAGGCGCACGAAAAATCAAAGCATGTTCCAGCCTCTGATCGTCGCGGTCGCATCGAAATACTTGGGAATAAACGGGAAAAATTACATAACTTAAACCTAACCCAAAAATCCTCAATATAGTGGTTATGTAGGTAACCCACCCATTAGAGACTGTCACTAAGGATGAATGTATAGTTGGTTGCATTTTAAACACTTCTTTACAAATCAAATTTTGAGTAAAAACTCGAATGAAATTATGAAGAATGCGCTCACCATCTAACATCTGCGCATTCCAGCTACTTTCGGGGGACTGTCAAGGCACAACATTATTTGAAGACCTTGGACCAATAAATGTTCGTTACCTACGGCAGATGATTGGTGAGCACGTACCTCGTAGGTACCTCCATTTAAAACCATACGTAAACGCTCACCATCCAACGTCTTTCGGGGACCGTTTTTACCTACCAACCATTAACATGTTACCTTAATTTACCTCAAGGTACGTTCATACGTTGTATTTACCTTATTATGATGAAATTTACCATACTTGCTAGCAAACGCCAAAATCAGCTATGCAGATGGTAAATTTTACTCTACCACTCTTTTTTTCCCCCGTGCACTTGTAAAGTTCAAAGTGGTTTTCAGATACTCTAAAACAGGTACTAAATAAAACCAAGATTAAGTTTTATCGATTTCATACTTAACCCATTATGGGCCAAGCCCGAGTATACTCGTTTTTCTCCTCGAATCTATTTCACAATGTTTCAGTCCTCATTCCAGTGGCGTAAATAAGGGGCCCGCAGGGCCCGCGGCGCGGGCGGGCGCCACGTCTTGAGGGGGCAATAGCACCAAAAATTACAGCAAATTCAAAATTTGCAAGAGAACAGAACAACAACGTGCGTAAATAAGAAACTGAAGAAAGGATAAATGAGAGTCTATATTTTTATAGAAATGTCTATGATTCTTGACACTTCTTATATGATCATTCACTTAACTTTAAACCACCGCTGACCCCCACCCCCCGACCCGGATAAAGCCCTCTTAATTTTTTCATTCAGCAGAAGATAAATTTCGTTTTATTACGTATGCATGTAATGAGTAAATAAATAAAGCAAGCTCCCTTTATTTACTTACATTAATTTTCTTTGTTCAAGAACAATGAAAATTAAAAAGTATAGTTTACATTTTTTTGAAGAGGGGGGGGGGGGGCAGCTCACCAGTTCGCGGGCGGGCGCTCGATCCTTATTTACGCCACTGCCTCATTCCGAATAAACGAAAATAATATAGATGAGAACACTACAAGATAAGGTCTCGTCGGGAGCCTTCAATTTGTGGGATAGGCAATTCCAACTCCGCCGAGTACGAACAGTTAACTACATTCCCTGTACAGTCAGAGGAGTGGAGTTCTCTTGAACTATCCATCCTGGGACCAAATAATGTCAGGTCCCGAGCGTAACTTACGCACGGTCACATGACTGTGCGTAAGCTCTCTGATTGGTGGAAGCCGCACGCAAGATGCACGCAATTCAAGAAGTATCGAAAAACCACTTTGAATCTATGAAACACGTTTTTCTCACAAGTATAAACGGGGCAGTTGCAAGGGTTTAAAATGTTGTGTTTTTTGTAAAGAAAATGAAAGTACTTGATGAGCTGAGGACAAAGACGCCTTTGGTTTCTCATTTCGTCCCATTGTTCCGGAGATAAGATTTTGGCCCCAAATACATTGTTTTAAATGGGAATTCCGCGTAGTGACGTCACTACACACTCAATTTTTTACAACTTTACACGTGCGTATCTCCGAAACCGGGACAACTAGGAAAAACCCAAAAGCACCATGGTTCTCAACTCATCGAGTACTATCATTTTCTTTATAAAAAACACAACATTGTTGACTCTTGCAACTGTCCCATTCCCCTCTACGCCCTTACGTAGGAAAAGTCTTCGTTTTGGTCCCAGGGACCAAATAGTGTTGCGTCCTCACGGTCCCGCACGCAGATGATCGGTGAGCACTTACGGGGGGTATAAACTACACGCAAAAATACTTACGTGCGCACCATCCAACGTCTTTCGGAGGACCGTCAAGCCGTAACACTATTTGGTCCCAGGTGTTCAAAGTGTTCGCTGGAATGCAAAGAACCGAGAGATCCGAGATTTGAAGCTTTTTCTCAGATAACAATGGCAACACTCGTGCGCGAGGGTGCACGGCAGTGGCGGCGCGGCGCAGCGTAGGTCACCTCCCCTCCCCCTCCCCCTTGCTAGCCTTCCCCCATCCTGCGCCCTCCTCCCCTTGAATTTTAATGCAAATGCAGGATGACGAAAGCGATAAAGTAGAAAATATGTGAAACTTTTCGGCTCCTTATCTTAACGGCCCCGGCTCCGGCCCCGCTGCGCTGCTGCTAGGCCGCCGCGCCGCACTATGTGGTATTTGACCGAAAAAGTTGGCATAAACTGTTTCTACTGTCCAAATAACTTGAAATTTGGTATTCGGGGTTACTTTTTAACGCTGAATTCAAATTTCACATCAGTTTTTCAAAATTTGAAAATCCAAGATGGCCGCCGACAAATTTTTTGGCTAATCGGTCGGCAGCCATCTTGGATTTTCGAATTTTGAAAAACTGATGCAAAATATGAATTCAGCGTTAAAAAGTACCCTTGAATACTGAGTTTCAAGTCATTTGGACGGTGTTGCCAAATTTCACTCTTGTAACGATGTAGCCCTTACAACACGTAAAAACGAGAATTTCGTGCAAAAACGCAAAATTCGAACTAATTTTCCCGGAAAAGCCGCATTTTTCCGCAACTTCTGACTTCAAGGCCTATTAGTACGCACTAAAGACTACCATTTCTCATATATATACCCGCGGGATGTGGCAGGATAATTGAACTTAAGTTCTCTTGAAAATCGGAAAATTTACGTTTTTAGCTAAAAACTTTGAAATAGCAAAAAAATATCAAATTCAAATTAAAATTGGATAAAACAGGCATAAACTGATCGTAAATACCTTCAGGAAGACGATCCATGTACACAAATTTTGTTCTGACTTTATTTGAAACACTTTTTTTTTACTTTGATCATAGTCTCGTGCTGAGGCTAAATTTAATGGTGGTAAAACTGATTTTTCCCCTGGTGGATTCTAGGTGAATTAATCTAGTTTAGACCCGCTAAATACAAGTTTCTAATGTAAAAATCTATGTAGATTCCGAATATCACAACACTTTTTCCCAATAGTGACTTTTTTTTTTTTTGAGTTCTTGCCAGCTTTTTTGGTCAAATACCACATAGTGCGCCGCTCCGGTGAGGCGCGAGGAGGCAGGCGGACGGACTCCCATCGTCTTTCCTCGCCTCAGACTTTTACCTCACCGACCGACATCCCCCCCCCCATCACTCAAGACTGGGGCTTCGGCTCTGGAAATTAGGAGGTATTTAACTACACGAGGAAATATCGCTATGAATATCATTGAACTTACACGGATACGTACTGTCGATCGAATCCCCGTTCGTCTCTCACCTCGCTTCCAAAGTTGTCAGATTGGGTCAGTTACACCGTGCACATAAAAAAAAAAAAGACTGGTAGAATTTACCATCTGCATAGCTGACTTTGGAGTCCCTGCACGGGAAAAATTCTCGGCCTTATTTGTCAACCTAAACGTTAGGTTACACGAAAAAAAAAAACTACGGTGAAAATAACTATACGGATACCTGATTTTGGCACCTGCTAGATGTTATGGTAGCGTTAACCAGAAGTTTACTATGTTTTGACTAGGTAATAGGTGATGTTCCCTGATTGCATGTCGAATTTACTCAAAGCATCGGTAAATGTACCATACTTCTGGTCAAGTTTACCGTTACATCTAGCAGGTGCCAAAATCAGGTATCCGTATGGTTATTTTCACTAATCTTTTTTTTTCCGTGCAGGGGAATTTAGATCGAGGCCACCTAAATTCAGGTAACCGCAAACGATCACACTTGGTTGCCTGCACCGTAAGAAACGGTAGCTGCCTTCCTACATTTTAGGTTGCTGCATTTTAGGTTGCCGCTTTCTTTAATTTATGTTCAAGTTACCTAATTAAGTCGCATTTCCCAGTTCATCTCCTAAGTTTTAGGTCGACACCACACAAAACGGTACATTTTGGTAGGCTCAACCTAAATCACTGAATTCGTGTAGATTGGCAGGAACATAGTTTTAGGTTAGGTTAGGTTAGGTTAGGTCCCATCGATTCAGCCGGCAAGAACCTAGATATTTAGGTTCGATGAACCTAAAACAATGGAGAACCCGTCCCCGGCGTCCTGTCATTGAATTCTGCGCGTACACATGCATCATGCTATTAAGTATTATAAATTTTACCATCATATGGAAGATGCAACGTAGCTTGTCGTGAAATGTACCGACAGGTTACCTTAATGTACCACAAGGTGCGTTGCATTCACTATATGATGGTAAAATTGACCGTATTTGATAGCTGATTCCAAAATCAACTATGCAGATGGTAAATTCCACCAGTCTTTTTTCCCCGTTTGGACGAAGGTATATTTAGAGGACAATCTCATCTGCGATATTCGCACTAGTGCACTCTATTGGAAGAACTATTGAAACTACAATAGTCCTATTTTGCCGAGCTAAAATAAGTACAGACCAGTATAGTGTGAAAAAAATTGGATCCAAACTAATGATCTATCTCGCTCATTCTCGTAGATTTGCCCATGAAAAACAGATCCAAATTTTCGAATGCAAATTCATACTAGTAATCAAACAGTTTTATCTGAGAGAACTTGTTGTTTGTTCGCTCGAATATGCATTTGAAGTTTTCTAATGATTTTATTACAGAAATCGTAGCCGGAAAAAACCTTAAGTTCTATTCGGGTTGATTATCGAGAGGGGAGAAGGGGGGGGGGGGACGCTTGGTACTCCGAATATATGCGTGCACTTTTTTATCATAGGCTGTAAGTGAGAGTGAAAGGTCCTCTATAAGTACTTACAGTGGCGTCTGGCGTGCGGTGAATTTTAAACTGAGGCAGGCAATACACATTGGAAAATACAAATATGCAATTATTAAGATACTCCTCTTAGAGAAACCATCATGTTCTGCTTCTACTCTATCTACATTAAAAATTGAGGTTGGAAAATATAATGATTTGGAGGAAATCTCAAGGGTATTCCGGACCAAACTTGAGATTTCCTCCAAATCCTATATAATACTCTCCAACCTCAAATTTTAATTTCCTCAACAAATATCATTCCATTTTGTATCGCAATTTAACATTCCCTCGGTGTGATTCCATCGGTTCTACGATCCAATATTCCACAGTTCCCCCCATTTCGTGTTCACCAAATTTTCTTCGAGTTTATCCTCGTCGTTTTTCCATCCTCCATGCGTATTTCAAATGGAATTTTTTAAGTCTTGGAAGTTCCGTGGAAAAGTCGAGGATCTTGTTACAATGCGGAGACGACGAGTTGTTGCAAAGTTTGCTAAAAGCTGAAGTTTTATAATAGTTGATTCGGATGTAAACCTCTGCAAAAATGGCGATAAGCTCATCAAAAAATCACGAAATCTACTCTCAAACTCATCGCTAGATCGAAAGTAATACCGGTGATAGGCGCCTAAATCCTATGACAATTGCGTGCTTCTTCTTCTTCTTCTTGTGCGGTGTTGTGAGAACACTTCGTGAGGATGGAGCTTAAATGAAATAGGGAAACTCAATGTAAAAGGTCGCTATTAATACCATTACATTGAGAGTTTAAAAACAAGGAAACACGTTTATTTGTGACAGTTTTCCTTGCGCGAAGTAAAGTTCTGTTCACATGAAGAAGAAGCACTGTCACAACACCTATCTTTTACTTGTAGCAGCAAAAATTTTCCTTGGGTTAAAGAAATTCCCCCTCGGTCAATATTTTACTGTGCAGTTTCTTTAATACAAACAAAATACACCTTGGATTAAAAAAATGATTCTGTCAGTGATGAGTTTAAGAGTGAGTTTCGTGATTTATCAGCGCGCTTATCATAATTTTTCCAGGGTTTTACGTCCAAATCAACTAATAATAAGCCAGTAGCAAAAGTTTGCAACAGCTCCATTGAACCCTTAAAAGGGAGATCCGCAGTGATTTTTTGGCCCAGTCTGGCAACTATGCTCGCTTCCTCGCCGCGTCCGATTTCCTGGCATTTTTCAATTATGTCGTCACTCTTTTTCACCCCTGAATTCAACGTTTCACGCTGTTATTCCTTGCTTTTCTCTTGTCGCTTTATCCTTACTTTGCTCGAATGACTCGCTCAAAATTCCCCCAAATCCCTGAGAATCCACTCCTTTTTATTTTAACGTTCTCGTTTCCACCGGAGAATCTCACCGGTACGTACGCGCGGTGCAGAGCGGAGCAAGTGAGATTACATTGTTGGAGTTTGTGGAAATTTAGTAACTATATAGGTACGGTGGTTATCAATTTTTTCGTAACCTCTGACCGCCTCACTATGGTCTAAAATTGTCAAATAGTGGCCAAAAATCAGAAGGTTTAGTTAGATCACATAGACCAAGGTACTTATATTTAACAGGAATGCTCGACTCGCTTCCCGCGTCATCGTCAGTGGCGCGCAGTTCAAAAAGCATTCCAAGATGGCCGACAAAAGAAGAAAACATTGTATACTCTTTCCAGAAAACATTTGGCTTCCCTCTCTGGAAAAGCAGAAAATAGCCCGATGTTTTCTGGAACGAGTATACAATGTCTCCTTTGTCGGCCATCTTGGAATGCTTTTTGAGCTGCGCGCCACTGAAGATGACGCGGGAAGCGAGTCGAGCATACCTGTTAAATATAAGTACCTTGCACATAGACTACTTTTAACAAGTACTTTAAACCTAGAAATGCCATTGGAAAGTTTTAAATTAAGCTTAAAATGTCAAAAACGATGATTTTTAATTACTTTTTTTTTTTCAATAATTTTCAGTCACTCTTTTCGATATCACACCATAGTGCGCCTCATCTCTCTCAATGTCAATCAAGCTGTTCCAACACTTAAAGAAGATTAATATTTATTTTCTTAGTAACGGTTATGGGCTTAGGGAAGAGGTCAAGGGCCAAGGATTTGAAAAAAAAGTTTACCATGTTCTTGCGCAGGTGCCAAACGGGGAAATCATATTAATACAATGGTGAAATATATCCTACCAGAATAGCTAGATGTTCCAAACTTTTGGCAGACAATTTTAACAATCGATTCGGATGTAAACCCCTGCTAAAATGACGATAAGCGCTCTGAAAAAAACACGAAATCAATCCACTCCCAAACTCATAAAATGCTTTCAAACGCGAGATCGTAATGTCGCACGTAGGAGTATTTACCCCAAAAACCTGGCCAAAAATATTTGCATGTTCTTGAATATTTGAAAATCGATTTTGGTTAATTTTCCAATTTAAACTCAAAACTCCTATTACACGGTTTATGGTTGGAAAAGGCGTAAAAAATTAAGAATTTTGGCTCAATCCAAAAGTCGATAGAGCATTCTTCTGCCGAGTTATTGACGCTTATTTTATAAAAAAGGCTTGACTTCAAAATGTTGTTTAAAAAAAAAAATTGGCAATTTCTTGCAATTTTTGACTGTTGGAGCAGTTGCCTAAACGGGTCTACTTTAACCCCCTTGTTTTGGTTATGCCCGGTTTTGCCTGGAACGTATTCAAAATTCCCTTTTCTTAAAAAGATAGTGCCTAAAATTAGAGATTTTTTCATTTCCATTTTAAATTAGATGTAAAAGGGTCAAAAATGCACGGAAAAAGAAATTGTTGCCATCAAAATGAAGCACATATCATTTAAAACAACGTCCATAATCGCTGAAATGTTTGGATGCACCAACGCTTGTCCTTGGTGGAAAATGTTGACTGATTAGTAACAGCGCTTCGAGCGGTGAATAACCGCAGGTGCGTCGAGCACTCAGTTCCATGTTGTCCCATAAACAGTAGCTAAACGTAGATGTTACGACACATCTATTACGCAATAGAGCGGTTACTCACCTCTCAAAAACCATCAATACATTTTTTTTTTTGGACGACTTTTCAATTTTCCGTTTTTGGCCAGGTTTTCGGGTCAAATACTCCTACGTGTGTCGGTGATAGCTGCCTTTTACATCGAACATATGTGGGAGGCCCCAGTTGACACCCGATCGGCCAACGCAACTCACAAACTATTATGATGATGGAGGCAAGGAGTTATGGTTATGTTGTGGGTTGCGATGGCCAATCAGCTCACGCCGCCTTCCATTACGATAACCGCCATTAAAATCTCGCGTTTGAAAGCATTTTATGAGTTTGGGGGTGGATTTCGTGTTTTTTTTTCAGTGTGCTGAACGTCATTTTAGCAAGATTTTACATTCGAATCTACAAATAATAAGCCTGTAGCAAAAGTTTGCAACAGCTCTATTGTTTACCGTGAATCCGGGGGACGGGGGTATCCAACGGGTTTTTAGGCCGATTCCGCTCTTTTGAACGCGAAAAGAAACGAAGCGGGATTGAAATAATCGATTAATCACGTTGCTGTTAATCGGCGATATGTGACCATGTAAGCACGACTCGGAGCCATTCGATAATAATCGATTCAGACCGAACTGCTCCGAGTCGTGTTTGTATGGTCAAGTGATACCGTTTAAACCAATTGGATAAATCGATTCCCTCTATCTCGTTCAAAAGAGCGGAATCGGCCAGCTGAACCCTCTTTTCTTTGATATTGAAATTTCCTTTGATGAAATACATTTTTCGTGTTTCGAAGTAATTATGACAAATTTTTGATTTCAGGCAACTCTCCCCCCCCCACCGAAAAATTTCAGACGCTGAACCTTTTCCTTGAAAATTTTTAGCTATGTCACGCGCGCGTCGCTCGAAAGCCTTCGCTATCGCTCGCTAGAAGCTGCTCTATCAGCTCACTGAATAGTGAATATGTTCACAGACAAAATTCTGAGCTAAAGCACGTAAACAATGATGTTGTCTAGAGACTGAATTTCGTTTAGAGATAGAGACCTGAGACTTGAGATAGATCGGATTCCTGATTCACGAAGTAAGTAAAGGGAGGAAAGAGGGGGAAGGCGAAGATTAGCAGACTTTGAATGAGTTTTGGAGGAGTAGAATGTGCGAGGAAAGGATGAGATTTGTTTTAGACTAAGCGCCTTCAATCTGAGGAAACGCAATCCCTGCTCGAGCGAGCAATAACATTCTGTACTTACACCCCGCACCTGCACACAAGATTTCGTAAGCATTTTGCGGCGTTCTCCGCGATTCACTGTTTTAACAAGTTCGCGTACTCTATCTTCCGACATCCCATTCGAAGCTTAAAATAGTATGTTCCTCTTTGCACCTCTCCCCCCCTTTCTCTACAAGAATCGACGGACAATAAAACCGAGAAGGCAATGAAGAAAAGGAAACTGAAAGACCGTACATTTTCCACGCGATCTGATTCAGCAGTGAGCAGTTTCTTTACGTCTTTTTTGTGGAAGGGAAATCCCATAGTAAACTCCAAACCACATGTTACATACAGAGTTGGAAAAATGGGGGTGGTAGCCTATTACCGAGTAATCGTAATCGTCGTTTTTTCGGAAGATGATTGGTAATCAGGGCTAATGTTTTACAAGCCACCCATTATATTGGTTGCAAAAGAATTATAGATCTAGTCAAAAAGACCCTATAAAGTGTACTATTTGTCTCTGAAGAATGCATTTTTTGCAGTTTAACTCGGACAAATCAAGGGGGGGGGGGGGGGGGGTCCAGACCTCTTGGACCCCCCCCCCCCCCCCGGCTACGCCACTGATAATCTACGTTAAATGTACATTCATTCATGAATCCTCCGAATAAAAGAAAGGAAGTGTTATAGCCAATAGTGGTTTTGTGAGGGGTAGAGGGTGTAGGTGACTCTGAGGCTTTCTTTAAAGCTCGTAGGATCCTACTCAGAGCTGTTGATTTCTTCCAAATGCATTCAATGGTTTTAAGTAGCGCTGACGCTGTGTAACCAATTCTCGTCCGAATGTTAAACTCTAAAATATCCGAAAACCGCAAAATTTTCTGAAATTGTCTGAGAGATTAATCGATGACAATTTTTAAGAAGATCCTTTCTTTTGCCGGTCATAGTAAAAGCTTAAAAAAAACTTCAGAGTCACACCCCACCCCGCTTTTTCGCAAAACCTCTAAGTATTGACTAGAACACCTCTTTTTTTTTACTACGAAAAATGTCAATGCTTGACTAGTGTTTCTATGTAAAAATTAGTAGCTTTATGATAAATGGATGTACGTTTTATATGTTGATTGATCTTAAACAATATTATTTAAGAGGAGCGTAAATACAACGAAACACCTGTGATGCTTAAAAAAAAAAAAAAAGATAATGAAAAAACGAAAGAATAAAAAAAAATCATTTATAATTAATTGCTCCTGATGGTTCTGAGCAAGATTTGGTTTATCTCAGCAATTCAATTTTATTATTTCTTTCTTTCTTTCTTTCTTTCTTTCTTTCTTTCTTTCTTTCTTCAGAACGAACTTGCTCATCGACGCATCATATCGCTGCAATATTTGTCTCCCCTTCGCTTTGCTCATGATTCACAAAACCGACGCAAGTACACGGTACACGACATCAAAGAGTCAATTGTTGCCAAATGTCAGGAAAAAACAATTACTTGGATTCTCAATTTGATGAATCGACGTAAAATATTTGATTTTTTTGCGTCGCTATAAAAAAAAAAAAAAAAAAATGTAGGGATCCTTTGCCTTGAAAAATAGCCTGAAATTGAGAACAACAGTGTAGAACTATCCGATCGGTCGAACGAGCTATAAAAAAAAAGGTAATACGATACCTATACATAGTTTAAAAAAGTTGTTTTTTTTTACATGTTACCGTTGGCGTGACGGATTTTACGGATGAAAAAGAATCATGATGAAATAATAAAACTGACAGAAACTTTATCGGTTCTCATTATGGTGATTGACAAGGCGCCATTGATGATCATGTTTCGCATGTTCTACTCGTAAGCTGTCTACATACTACGTAGGTCGATGCGAGAAAAATCAAACCGCTCACAACCTCGTCGGGAAAAAAGAAAATAACGAACGTGTTTTCAGATTGGTGAACGATGACTGCAGGCTTTGTTTATAGAGAAGAATACAGGTAGGCCTATATAATCACTCGAGGGAAATATCGAGAAAAAGCTGGTATAGACCTGTATTCACTCAAGGGAAAAACAGACTGGTGTAGACAACGAGCAATACCATTTAACCTGTTTAGTGATGACGTCACCACAAAATTGGATCCAAACAAATGCTCTATCTCGCTCACTCTCGGGGATAAAAAAATTAGATCCACATTTTCGAATACAAATTCGTGCTAGTAAACAACCAGTTTTCTCAAAGTTTATTGCACCATCAGATTCCTCGAACCCTAAAGTATCTTTTTATTCCGATATAATTCAAGAAAGATCACAAGTGAATTTACAATCATAGTTATATCGAAAGATGTCCAATGTTTTGTCCTTGTCTTTACTCACGGTCTCTTATGGGCGTATCTCGTATCAACATCATGACACTCAATTATCATAACCTCTCGGTGAGCCCCTATCCAAGAATTTTGTGCCTATAGGACACTGTGAGTGAGACAAGGGCAAAACATAGGACTTCCTTCGATATAATTCTGATTGTGAAAAGTATTGTATTTCGAAAATGTTGTTAAAACCTGCGATCATACTTCAAGGTACATGGAATCCAATGGTGTAGTAAAATCTGAGAAAATGTATGTTGTTTATTAACACCAATTTGCATTTGAAAATTTGGATCCGATTTCTTACGAGATCTTGAATGCAAAATACGAAAGTTCAACTATCGTATCATATAATAAAAATTAAAGTAAAGGAAAAAGAGTACAGCACACGATTTTAATATAAATAAAAACTAAAATGACTCACTGTGCGCTTTTGAATTATTTCGTACAAACGCGGTTCGGGCAAACTTTTCTCTCATCTTCAGTGCGAAGATCGCAGGTCGAAGGTCGCACTCGCAATGAAGATGGGAGAAAAGTTCGCCCGAACCGCGTTTGTACGGAATAATTCAATAGTACACAGTAAGTCATCTTACTTTTTATTTATGTAATAACAAAATTACTCGCGTCACATGATTTTGACATCCACAATTTTCATTGAAGAGAGGAGAAACGTTGAGTTCAATACCAAGGAGTGATTTAAAGCCAGTAAGTAAAAAAGATAACGAAAAGGTTTGTAACGAAAGGTTCACGCTGTGCTTACTATACACTAGGTATTACGCTCTCCATTTTACCTATCACAAAGTAAGTAATAAATACTCAAAATTATGTCCCATAAAATCTGGCGACAAGTAGGGTTACGGACAAGGGGAATTTGGTTTGAGGGGAGAGAGAAAGGGAAAAGGAGAGAAGTAGAGAAGTAGAGAAGTAGAGAAGTAGAGAAGTAGAGGATCAACTGTGCAATTGAAGTACAATTCGATAACTGAAGAGGGGGAGGGGGAGGGAGAGAGAGGGAGAGAGATTGTGTGAGTGAGAGAGAGAGGGATATAGAGAGTGTGTGTGTGTGTGTGTGTGATAGAGAGAGAGGGGGGAAGGAAGGAAGGAAGGAGAGAGAGAGAGTGTGATAGAAAGAGAGAGGAGAGAGAGGGAGAGAGAGAGAGAGACCCCATAAATTGTTTCGAAAACGGGGTAAAAACGTTCTACTTCCCTTTTACCGAGCTATAATCTATTATTGACCATTTGCACCTGCGTTTTTTTTTTTTTTTTTTTTTTTTTGTTTTGTTTTTTTTTTTTTTTCAACCATCAGGCGCGTTCTACGGATTATAAAAATCCCCA